>JAXIVJ010003739.1:62500-70000 GCA_036785665.1 Chirona hameri
CACACACACACGAGGCGGCGTGTGGCTCTGGCCGCGTGTCGGCTGGGCCGGTTAGTGATAGAGCTGGAGAGAGCAGTGTTACACAGTGCTAGCAATTAGTACACACTACACAGCTAGTGTCAGCGAGCTGGCGGTGTTAGTGTTAATACAGGTTAGTATCAGCGCTGCGTCGGTCCGAGCTGGGGTTGGGGTCGGGTTAGTCCTGATCACCGGCTGCCACTCGGCTGCCACACCTGCTGGTATCCGTAGTTGCTGGCGTGGCTGGAGCGGCGTGACTCGGGCTCCTGGCGCCGGTACTGCTGCTGCTGCTGCTCCTGCCGCTGCATCTGTACAGACATCGGGCCACAGGAAGGTGGCAGACACCACTACTGGCGGGGGGCGGGGGAGGAGGCGACCTGATATGGCAGAACACCGCTTCTGGGACGACCTGACATGGCAGAACACAGCTACTGGGACGATCTGGCATGACAGAACACCGCTTCTAGGGAGGTCAGGCGACCCGACATGACCCGGTCACTCGACAGCAGGCAGATGACCCACAGTGGGCCGGCCTGAATCATGTACGCTGAGCACACGGCGACACCTCGCAGTGAGCGCAGGACAGGAGAAATGAGAAGGGAGGGATTTTCAGCTCACCTCGAGCGCGTCCAGCGGGTGCAACAGGTCCTCGCCGTTAATCATGGCCTTCTGCACATCCTCACTCTCGACGGGCGCGTTATCCAGCTTCTGCAAATGGGGCAGGGCGCGAAGGATCGCCAGCCGGTAGCCCTCTCGCTTGGAGCAGGGGTTGTCCGCCAGCCATAGCGCCTTCAGCTTCGGAAGCTCCTTCAGGTACACCACCTGAGGTCCAAACACACAGTCTGAGGTCCAGACACACCACCTGAGGTCCAGACACACCACCTGAGGTCCAGACACACCACCTGAGGTCCCGACACACCACCTGAGGTCCAGACACACAGTCTGAGGTCCCGACACACAGTCTGAGGTCCCGACACACAGTCGGAGGTCCATACACACCACCTAAGGTCCAGACACACCACCTGAGGTCCAGACACACCACCTGAGGTCCCGACACACCACCTGAGGTCCAGACACACCACCTGAGGTTCAGACACACCAACTGAGGTCCAGACACCACCTGAGGTCCATACACACCACCTGAGGTCCAGACACACCACCTGAGGTCCAGACACACCACCTGAGGTCCAGACACACCACCTGAGGTCCCGACACACCACCTGAGGTCCAGACACACCACCTGAGGTTCAGACACACCAACTGAGGTCCAGACACCACCTGAGGTCCATACACACTACCTGAGGTCCCGACACACCACCTGAGGTCCAGACACACCACCTGAGGTCCCGACACACCACCTGAGGTCCAGACACACAGTATGAGGTCCAGACACACCACCTGAGGTCCAGACACACCACCTGAGGTCCAGACACACCACCTGAGGTTCAGACACACCACCTGAGGTTCAGACACACCACCTGAGGTTCAGACACACCACCTGAGGTCCAGACACACCACCTGAGGTCCAGACACACCACCTGAGGTTCAGATACACAGTCTGAGGACACCACCTGAGGTTCAGATACACCACCTGAGGTCCAGACACACCACCTGAGGTTCAGACACACCAACTGAGGTCCAGACACACCACCTGAGGTCCAGATACACCAACTGAGGTCCAGACACACCACCTGAGGTTCAGACACACCAACTGAGGTCCAGACACACCACCTGAGGTTCAGACACACCAACTGAGGTCCAGACACACCACCTGAGGTTCAGATACACCACCTGAGGTCCCGACACACCACCTGAGGTCCAGACACACCAACTGAGGTTCAGACACACCACCTGAGGTTCAGACACACCAACTGAGGTCCAGACACACCACCTGAGGTTCAGATACACCACCTGAGGTCCCGACACACCACCTGAGGTTCAGACACACCACCTGAGGTCCATACACACCAACTGAGGTCCAGACACACCACCTGAGGTCCAGACACACCACCTGAGGTCCAGACACACCACCTGAGGTTCAGACACACCACCTGAGGTTCAGATACACAGTCTGAGGTCCAGACACACAGTCTGAGGTCCAGACACACAGTCTGAGGTACAGACACACCACCTGAGGTCGAGACACGCAACCTGCAATATGCCGGTTATGTCAATGCTCACATGGCAATAGCATTCACAACTCACATCCCCTAAATAATGGTATTTCACTCAAGCACGTCAACTGATGCAAAACGACTGGGAGCAGAGGCTAGGTGGGGGGGGGGGAGGGGGGGGGGCGGAGGTTACTCAAGGAGTGTGCATACTGATTGCACAGGGGCACAAGCATGATCACAACAGAACTTGGATCGAGGTGAAGAGTTCTTTGCATCTTGAAAGTCGCCATTCTCTTGGACGTGGTTGGGCATCGCACTGCGATAGCGTGGAAAGAGTTCAACCCTTGGTTTCAGCATGGCATTGCTAAAATACGTTTCAGTTTGACATAATTCACTGTAATGATTTACAACCAGTAAGGCGCCGTATTTGGCGATGAACGAGCAAGCGCGAAATAAATGTATGGTGAATTTCAACCCCATCAGGCAAGTGGTTCCTGAGATACAAAAAATGTGCGCACGTGCGCACGTGCAGAGGCACCCCGCCCATGACTTGTGGGTAGGCGGCAGCGGAGGGGTCCCTAACCATACACCAAATTTGACCACAATCGGCTCAGCCGTTCCTGAGATATATTAGGGGTGTGCACGTGCGCACGTGCAGAGGCACCCCATTCCTGACTTGTGGCAAACTGGCGGTTGAGAGGTCCCTAACCACACACCAAATTTGAACACAATCGGCCAGCCATTCCTGAGATATATAATAGGGGTGAGCACGTGCGCACGTGCAGCGACACTCCACCCCTGACTTGTGGAAAGGCAACGGCTGAGAGGTCCCTAACCACACACCAAATTAGAACGCAATCGGTTCAGCCATTCCCGAGATATAAAATAGGGGTGTGCACGTGCGCACGTGCAGAGGCACCCCACCCCTGACTTGTGGAAAATTGGCTGCTGAGGGATCCAGTTTGACATAACTGTTTGACATAACTGTTGACATGTTTGCAGTGTCCTAGCATTGGGAAATTTGGGTGGAAAACGACACCCTATGGATGCTATTTTTCCACTCTTTTCCCTAGTTTTACTGTGAATTTCCACTCCTTATTTTAAAATGTATTGGATAATTGGAACCATGATACTGATTTATGGATGTAATGATGGGAACAACCTGTGTTAGGAAAGACAGGTAAGAACTGGCATAGGTATTAGGTATTAATAATTAAACTAATTCTGGTGAGCGAGTAATTGGATATTGATAAAGCCGAGTACATATGTTTTTTGTTGAATTTTCCACTCTTTATGCTTATTTTAGCCAGAATTTTCCACTCCGCACCCCAGCTCCAAAGCAATCCTAGGACCCTGCATGTTTGACATAACTGTTAACAGTTTGACATAACCCTAACCACACGCCAAATCTGCACACAATCGGCTCAGCCGTTGCAGGTTTTTTTCTCGCGCTCGCTCGTAATGACAAATCATTCGCTTTCGCGATGTTCACCAAACTTCGCCTGTGTCTTGTTGTATGGTTGATCTCCATTTCTAATCGGGGAGTGTCACAAACAGACCGTTATGTTCCTAGTGTTAAAGGGAATGTCCCACCTTTTTTGAAGTTGTCGAATCACACTTAATTGTATGTCTACCTACATGTCAGGCAAGGCCAGCTGAACATGTTAGTGAACTTTTTTCCCGAAAAAAACTTATCTTGGAAGATATTCAACTTTTAGTGTTAAGCAGAAAGTTGACATAGGTGACGTCATAGGTTTTTTTAATAACAGGGAAATCCTTTGTGCTGCCAAATGTATGGCACAATTTTTTGTCGACATCTATTGCGCAGAAAAAGCGAACGACCCGGTGTCTAGATTGACTAGCACTATCAGCTGGAGTTGTTGCAGCAGTTGGCCGCCAGGGACCGCTAGTGAGCCAGGGTGTTATGACGTCGCAAGCAAATGGTACCACTAAATATTTATTTATTTATTTATTTATAAATAAATACATATTTAGCGTTAAATATTTAAATGGTACCATTTGCTTGCGACATCATAACACCCTGGCTCACTAGCGGTCCCTGGCGGTCAACTGCTGCATCAACTCCAGCTGATAGTGCTAGCCTCTAGATTGCGAACCACCCGAGGATCGATAAATGAAAGACGAAAATATTCCAAGGCTGACCTTAAAACAAGTCGACTATCATTACCAGTTGAGTAAAGAGAGACGACGCTGTCGGTTTAGAGGCCCTATTCAAATACGCATGGGCCTTATTGTTTACAGATGTCAAAATCAAACTCTAATATTTTTTGATTAGATCATTGTGGTTGTTTTAACTGCTACCATACTTAATTGCAATGCCAAGCCATCAAAATGGCCATCTCAACTCAAATATAATGTTAACCCTCGCCCTATGGGGGGGGGGGGGGGGGCTGACAGCCCCCCCCCCCCCTGAGGGTTTTCTTGAATAACTTTTGACACATGGGGTGCATCTTGCTGAAATTTTTGGTAGCTGAGTTTACAACAATTATACGTCGGCTGTAAAAATGTATTTGAAATTGGTTAAGTATTTTGGGAGATAATAATGTTTTGATGACGTCATGTTGGTAAAAAAATGAGAAATATTGGAAAAATCGTAGAAAACAGAGTTTTAAAGCAAATTGCAAACTCAATTCACCAAAGATACAAAATGGCATTTTCTTTAAAATAGCAATCTCGGATTTTCACAATTTGGGTTTTTGACCCTTAAAATAAAAAAAAATTGATTTTTGGGGGGAAAATCCCCACAAAATCAAAATTTTCAAAGATATTATAAAAAGCGGAATATATGTGAGAGAACTGAGTATGGACCATACTCATACCAAATTTCAAAGCCATACCTCCATTATTGACTGAGTGATGGCTTCCTAAGTGTAAGAAACTGATGACGTCATTTTTTTTAATAACTTTTTTTTGACATTTTTGGACAAGATACGAACAAATAATTACTTTTTTTGTATTTCTGAGCCAAAACTGGTCTAGGAACGTGCCTTTTTATTTACATTTATCAATTTCTAATTTTGAGGTTTTCTGAAGAGCAAAATCGCTGTTCTGGACGTGGTAAATCCGAGGTCATTCACTTGACCTGGAAGGTCACCCGTTGACCTGAAACCTAAAAATCGCATACTGTTATATTCCTCTCATGATAGGCAACATGCTGGTTCTTACCGCATAAGTTGCTTGGTTTGGAAGTTAACAGGGGGGCCTGTCAGCCCCCCCCCCCCCCCGTAGGGCGAAGGTGAAAGAAGCTCCCGTAGGGCGAGGGTTAACCCGCGCACTGCAGGGGCTTTGCGCCGAACACGAACTGCAGGGGGGGTGATTTCCGCCCCCCCCCCCCTGAGATCTCGAAAACTACGCAACGTAGCGAGAAGCGGAAAAAGGCATTTGATAGCTTCATACATGTTCTATCGAAAGTATTTCAGTGTTTGTTTAAGTCAGGTCAAAATTGAGGTCACCAGAGGTCATCAAAGGTCAAATCTTCCATTTTTTTCCTGTTTTAGGACATCGCTCCAAACATTCCCATATATCTCAGAAACGATGATAGTTAGAAACAAACGGAAAAAAGCAAACGCCAGCCAGTGAAATTTGTAATCACTAAGGTGTCCTCAGATTTGAGGTGTCCTCCGTTTTTTTTTGCTAAATCGTTTTTTTGCTATTAACTTTTTACTTAATAAAGATAACGAAAAACTGATTACGCCATTGTGTTTATCTTGTCAAGGCGCTTTGAATGCTATATATGGTGACCTTGTTAAGTCAACTTAACAATTTGACCTAAGGTCAAGGTCAAGTGGTGACCCAAGTAGGGCATGTTGCATATGGGAAGACGTGTCTCGACGAGGCAAACACATTGATGTCTGTTTTACTTCTCTATCTTCATTATGTCGAGAGTTATTGACAAAAAAGTGATGGTGACCTCGCATGACCTCAAATGACCCAATAGGGGTCACTGAACAAAACTTACACTTGGATCATCAAGAATATCCTATAATAACATGATCCAGAAGTAATTGGACTAGTACCATGCATATCCTTGAAATAGGAAGCATTTGTATATTTCTCCATTGACTTATTATGGGGAGGTTACGAAATTGACCTGACCTTAGGTCACCGATATCAAAATTCCGAGTTATACGAATTGTAAGTACTGATGCCCTCATGACATCCTGTAAGTTTCAACCTGATCGGTGAAAAATTCTGGCTTTGGCACAACTGCAAACATTTTTGGTGGTGGGGTCACTTGACCTGGTCTAGTGACCTGACCTGAGATGACCCGAGCATATTTTTTTCTCAAAGTGTGCGCAATTGATGTCCTAACAGGTGTATCAAAACCCGGCGGCGCTGCGCGCCGCCGTTTTTTCGCTATCTTTGAAAAACCTGAGGGGGGGGGGGGCGGAAATCAACCCCCCCCCTGCAGTGCGCGGGTTAAGGTGGGATAGTCCCTTTAAGGTGGGATAGTCCCTTTAACGTAAAGTTTTCGGATTTGTTGGAATAAAGGAAGGGAAACTTCTGACAAGGTGTTCATGGGTGATCACACAGAAGCACAAATGAAGATCGAACTGCTTTGGGCTACACTACCAATGTAATGTAATGTAATGTAATGTGTAGTGTAATGTAATGTGTAGTGTAATGTACAATGCAATAGCTTTTAGCTTATAGCTCGCACAAATTTACCTCATTCAGGTCCTGTATGTTGTTCTGTCGAATATAAAGCTCCGACAGGTTCTGGCAGTACTGAAAATCCACCAGGGTAGTGATGTTGTTCACGCTGTAAAGGATAAAACGCAAATGTCACTTTCGCAACATCAATAATGCTGTTGAACGATTCCGTTATTGCCAAACCAGAGCAAAAACGTAGTAGTCGTAACCCCGAAAGTGCAAATGCGTGTATACTTAAGACACATTATTAACCCAGCATGATATACCGTTGATAAAATGTCACAAATAAGGGCTCCGACAATGCGATTTGGATCTATGTGTCTCTTTCTAATAAACATGATCCCAATATATCAGCATCATGCTGATAAATGTTGTGCAGTAAATGGTCCAAAATATACAAACACACTTACCTGAGAGCCAGAACTTCGATGTTTGGCAGTTTTCTGACCACGGCGACGTCCGATATTTCGCTGCCCCTGAAAACACGAGCAGAGATAACCGATAGCCATGATATGAAACGAGAGCCGACACACCCAATAATGTTCACCGGCCATCAGCTGGTGACCCTGATCATCTGAGAATACGTCTGACCAGCACAGAAACACGGCAGCGCCACTGGTGCGCTGACCAGCCAGTGCCGCCGAGTGCGGAGATGCCTGGCCCACCTAGCAGCAGCAGGGCTGCCATTGCCATC
>JAXIVJ010003739.1:72500-90566 GCA_036785665.1 Chirona hameri
TGTCAAATGCTTTGCTGAAATCAAGAAAAGATATGTCTAGCTGTTTACCCTGATCAAAGCTATCTGTTGCATCATCTGAAAACTCCAGAAGATTAGTTAAAGGGACTGTCCCACCTTCCCAAAAGTGGTAAAATGTGCGCTGCTTGTGGTGAAAAATATGAAGTAATTGCTGCCAAACATGATTATGACATTTGTTTCTTGCAAACAGAGCTCAATTTAATAAAAAGTTAAGTTTTAATATTTGGGTTGATGACGTCATATTGAGCTCTCACAGAAATCCTTTACGCTGCCAAATTATGGCACAATTATTTCGAGACAATTCTGGCGCTTTGAATACAAAACAAACCAATTACCAAACCATTGAAACGTAGCAAATATCTCCAAGGTTCATCTTAAAACAAGTCAACTACCATCACCATTTGGTAAAGAGAGTCAAAGTCATTGGCTTTAAACCCATATTAAAATACATGTAGGGTTTATTCATTACAATTGTCAAGGCCAAGCTCAAATATATTTTAAATTAGACCTATGTGGTTGTTTTAACTGCTACCCTACTATATTTCAATGCAAATCCAACAACATGGCTATCTCAACTCAAATATAATGTTAAGGTGGGACAGTCCCTTTAAACAAGAACGTCCTTTCCTAAATCCATGCTGTGTATCCTTGATGAGTTCATTTTGCTCCAAGAATTCAACAATTTTATATTTGATGATTGATTCAAGCACCTTTCAGACTAGTGAGGTCAGACTAACTGGTCTATAGTTTTTCTCTTTACTTTTATCTCCCTTTTTATGAATAGGAACAACATTTGCTCTTTTCCAACCAAGTGGAATTTTAGTCTCTGCGAGTGATTTATAAAATATTATGGCTAAATGGAAGTGACAACTCTCTTTCAGATTCCCTTAAAAGTCTAGCATGAATTTCATCAGGTCCTTCTGCCTTGCTTGGCCTTACTTTCTTTAGATATTCCAGAACAAGTTCACTACTTATGCTACCTAGCTCTCCTATAGTCACCTCAGTCTCTGGCTGGGGCTGAAGTGCTGCAATATTACTCTGATCCTTGATAGTAAAGACATGTTGGAACGGATCATTAAGCACTTCAACCATTTCACTGTCCTTGCTAGCTAACACATTTACCTTAGAAGGACCTATATTTTTGGAGACTGTACTGAACTTGTAAAACTGAAAAACTTCTTACTATCTGCATTGCAATGTCTAGCTAAATCAAGTTCCTTTGCCCTTTTAGCTGCTCTAACCTTTTTCTTGACTGAATTGCTTGCATTCTGGTAGGCCTTCTGATTTATCTCTAGTGATGATCCCTTCAAAATGTTAAATGCACTTCTTTTAGCTTGTATAGCACTCCTTACTACAAATTACTTACAAATAGTTATTCCTTTCATTTTATTCATATTCATTCAATTCAAAGCAAACAATTGATTGGGCTAAGCTCTAATGCCTCTAAGTGGTTTGAGAGACAAATTGGTGGGTCTATTGCTTGAAAACATACCCTTGGTAATGTTAAATACCTTGAAATTGGAAAGAGTTGGCTGAGTAATGACTCAAGTAAATGAATTAAACTTTACCCATGGATGTGCATTGTGACCTTATTCCACATATAGTTTTGCAACTATGAAGCCATGGTAAATACAATTATGTATGTATAAAGAAAAGCAAAATGAAGAAAATGGGATCAGGAAATGTGTAAGCAAAAAAAGAGCAAAACATTACAGTGACAAGATTTGCAGGTGAAGAAATGTTGAAGACATATATCAGTCTTTGCCCAAACAAATATTTGAGGGTGATGAAAACCATGGGAAAGGTGTGACAGGAAGCGGCAAACAATGTTCCAGCATGCCTGCTCAATCTTAGCTTTGTTGAAGACAACAAACAGCACTACATTGGTGCAGATGGTAATCAGCATTTGATATGACAGCATTTTATATGGTGACAGGATTGTGGTGTGACTGTATAACATCCAGACAGGTGCAGGATCAGGTCAGACGGGTGAGATTATATCACTTATCAGTTACATCCAATAGTGGTTGGGCTGTTTAGGGGCTTGGTTCACTTTGTTGAAGAACAAGAAATGGAACATAATAACCCAGCACTATCTTGTAGTTTAATGCTAAAGAAGTGTTCAGTGGTGATGATGATTGGACCAGTCATTCCAGTCTAAGACTAACTGAGCTACAATAATAACAGCTGATAGCTCCAGTAATACAGTGTCAGTGCATGGTATGGACCTCTGCCACCTAACAGCAATAGTTCCATCACAATCAAACTATTCACTTTTGATACTTTTTGATAGTCAATTCATTTTTTTTTTCATGGAGGTTAGTATCACTTGCTGGGCCTGCTAATGTTAGTTTACAATGTGCTCGCCTCCAGTACAGGGCATGTGTCATTGCAACACATGCAGGGCGGTTCTCTTGTTGTGTAGAGTGCATTTGGGTTAATTTGAAGCCTAGGGCAGCCGCACACAAGCGAACGTCTTGTTCTGTTTTGTAGCATGTGCATGATATCTGCAACAATGTGTCAATTGTGTGTTATCCCACATTGGCTGGGGGGGGGGGGGGGGGGCATCCCCCAACAAACTTTCGCAATAGCTCAAAGACTCTTGGTAAAAACATTCCCATTCCTTGTCATGACCACTTCAACTTTAGGGTCTCAGTTATTAATTAACATCAGCATGGCTATTGGCTATGGTCTACCAGTGTTGAGCATCACATTGACATTATGGGTAATAGTTCAGTAATTCACCCCCCAGTTAATGGTGTTCTTGAAGTCCATATTAGAAGAAGAGAGTATTAATACAACAAACAGAAAAGTGTGCTTGTAATACCAAAGCTTTGATGTCACCAAAAACAATAAATAATCAAACCTGACCTAACCCTTACAGCAATTACGGTCACGGACCCAAATTTAGAATGATTCTCTTGCTGTGCTGCAGCACCTACCGGGTATGACACCAGTGACCAGACAGCCCCCAGACCCGCCTAGACCATCTTGTAAACAGTCAAAGATAACCTACTTTTCAGTCTGTTGTAATTAGGCATATGTCATCTCAATGCCTCCAACATGATTGGGTGGTTTGGCCAAATTACATGTATTAGGGTTCACCTTTTCCGGTGTTTAAAAACACTGTACATGAGTAAGTGTAGCTTTGAGCTGCTAAATATATGTTTTGAGTTCTAGTCCTTCAATTAAAATAATTAACATAGTAATTAAATGCATCTTGTCCTTTTTTGGTATGGCAGCAATTTAAAAGTCTATTTTGTGCATTGCAGTATTTAAATTTTCATTTGGCTAATATTTACATTTGTGGTGCACAAATTCCTTAAGTGTCCATGGTGACTAACAAACAAAACAGCATACGCTGGAGAGCGATGGTATCCTTTTTTGTGGTGTGACGCTTTGGTGAGGTTCTTTGATTGCATCGCTAATTCCAATTTAAGTGGCAGGATTATCGCTGCTGTGATGACCAACTAATTTTATATTGTAAACTTTACATAAATATAATGAATGGTGAATGGTGTAAAAAATCAATATAATGGTGTACCCCCTAACAAGTCATTTGACAACCTGCGCAGAAAGATGCTGGTATGGTGCTACCTGGTATTTCTATTGCCTTGGTTATAATATTACTGTCAGCTAACTACTCTTCTTCTATTAGGGACCTCAGGAACACCATCAACTGGGGAGGTGAATTACTGAACTAATACCGCCATTATGTACATATTATTTTATAACATGTTGTAGTTCTTGTGCGGTGGTCACTTAGTTTACAAGCTTTATTCAATCACTAATATGGTTTAACTGATACACCTGTTCATATTTTTTTACAGATTTAAAGCATTAAATTCATGAATATCTTTCAGTTAAAAGCTTCAACATATAAAACAACATATTTATTGATAAAATACCCCAACACACGTTCAGGTGATATTCAAAACATGAAACAGACTACCCGCACCATAGGCGTAGGAACAGGGGGGGCAGCTTAGTGCCACACCTTACACACCTTAGTGCCACTTAGTGCCAGCAGGTCGCTATGGCCACGGTACTTAGAATACTGAATGGCTATGGCCTTGAGTGCTAGCGCCACGGTTGACGATTCTAGAATACCAGCAACACCTAAATTCGCACAATACGACCCCCACACCAGGGGGTGTCATCCCTATATCAGTAACGTGTCCACTTCTACTTATGACGTCACCCCAGTAGTCAATTCTGGCGCATGTCGTCTGCGGTCGGTTAAAACTGTTTTTCGCATACCAATTGCAGTCCTCTATCACCCTGCCAATTGCACGTGGTTAAGGTTAAATCAAAAGTTCATCGAAGCAGACTGGTTATTGATTCGACTCTGAATCGATTGGAAATTGGAATCGTTCAATCAAAATCCATTGAATCAAAGAAGAATCGATTCACCACCGGATTTTTGATTCATGAATTTGTTTATTTGTTTATTTGCTTTCATCGCCAACAGTCATACTCCACTGACAGGCGAAGTCAAAAAGTGACTTCGCATGAATCATGATTGAATCAAAACCCGCATAGAAACAAGGCTGATTGAATCAAAAAGACTGTGCAATGTTGTTTCAATGGTGAGTCAAACGCGATTTGATCAAAAAATGTTTTGATTCTTTGAATCGGAGAGTAATATCTCAAAATGGTTATCCATGAATCAAACGGTGACTGAATCATTCATATTCCAAAATAAATCGTAATTTAATCCTTCCAAAAAGGGTGAATCAATAACCAGTATGCATCGAAGGGGCGGGGCATAGAGACTCAGCTGGTGACCGCCGAAGCGCAGGGGGACCGTGAACAAGGCCCTGACCATTGATGACATCTAGTGACCTCAATATTGACCTAAGTCTAAAATTATCAAGGATATTTCGATTCGCCTTGTTTTGAGCTTTCCAACGCTGTCTTTTTCTTTTCCGAAATCCTTTTTTTCGAGTTAGAGGGTATTTATTTCTCCCGAAATAGCATTAACTGCAATGGCGAAGGAGGCTGATGGATCCAAATCACGTCATGCTCTGACGTCATGATCACGTAGAATCGACGGATGACTCTACCTCCTATATATGGCCTTTCCCCACACTCTGCCCCTATCTCCGGTGGGCCTTGTATCTCCGTAACGTGTCCACTTCTACTTATGACGTCACCCAGTAGTCAATTCTGGCGCATGTCGTCTGCGGTCGGTTACAACTGTTTTTCGCAAATCACTTTTTCACAAATATAGACACATCAATTATTTGTATGTCATCGTGTTCGCCTCGTCAAAACGCGTCGATTCATACCAACTGCACGTGGTTTAGGTCAAATCAAAAGTTCATCGAACCAGGGCCGGCGCCACAGGGGGGGGGGGGGGGGGGGGGGCAGGAGAGGCAGCTGCCCCTCCAACCGCCAGCTGGGCCCTTTTCGGCAGGCGTGGCGGGCGGACGAGCTGAATGTTCTCTCAGACTGGCTCGGGGCGCGATGAAGCAGGGCAAGCTCAACTCTGTGGCATTCTACCAAGTGCCATGTCTATCAGGAGACGCGTGAGGTTCCTGTTCGGGATATGGTGCGCGAATATGCGTCCCTGAACGGGGCTCGTCGTTCCACCTTCGGAACGTTTTTATGTCATCTGAAATCAGGCACATAGCCAAAGGGGCGGCGGTTGCCCCCCCCCCCCCCCCCTGAAGGCCAGGAGGGCCCTTTTCGGCGCGCTGCGCACGCCGAAAAGGGCCGACGAGACGCGCGAAGCGCGATATCATGGGCTCTTTACCACGCGAAGCGTGGTCTTTAGAGAGTTGAAACACTTCAGAGGCCCTTTAGGGCCACCAGGGCCCTCTGAAAGACCAGAGGGCCCCTTGGACGTTCAAAAGAGCCCTGTGCATGTCAAAGGGGCCCCTGTCCAGACTGAAAGGGCCCCTGAGCGGGTCAGAGGGCCCCCTGAACACGTCGAATGGGCCCCCCAGATAGCACGGAGGGGTCCCTGGGCAGGTCGAGAGGCCTCTGAGCATGTCGGCAGGACGACAAAGCAGCCAGCGCAGTCAATTGCTAGTTCATAAGGGCCCCTGAGCAGGCTGGAGTGCTTCAGGACAGACCAGAGGGCCTTGGGAAGTTAAAAGGGCCCCTGTGCAGGTCAGAGGGGCCCCTGACCAGACTGAAAGGGCCTCTAGGTGGGTCAGAAGGGCCCTGAATATGCCAGATGGGCCCGTAGTCAGCTCGGAGGGGCCCCAGGGCATGTCGGAGGGGCCTCGGAGCATGTCGCAAGGCGACAGTCAGCGCAGTCCGACCAGAAGAGTCGCTGGGCAGATCGGAGGGGCTCCTGGGCAGTCAGAGGGGCCCCTGGCTAGACCGAAAGGGTCCCTGGGCCGGTCGGAAGGGCCCTTGAACATGCCGAATGAGTTCCTAGCCAGACTGGAGGGGCCCCTGGCAGGCACGTGGCCAAGGGGGGGGGGGCGGCGGGTGCAGTCGCCCCTCCCCCTGTAGGCCAGGGGAGGGGCGGCTTTTTTTCTTTCTTTTTTTCGGCGCGCGAGGCGCTTTTCGGCGCGCGAGGGTCCTTTTCGGTGCGCGCAGCGCGCCGAAAAGGGCCGACGAGACCGCGCGAAGCGCGGTATCATGGGCTCTTTACCACGCGGAGCGAGGTCTTTATAGAATTTAGAGCACTTCAGAGGCCCTGTAGGGCCACCAGGGCCCTCTCTGAAAGACCAGAGGGTCCCTTGGACGTTCAAAAGAGCCATGTGCATGTCAGAGGGGCCCCTGGTCAGACCGAAAGGGCCCCTGAGCTGGTCAGAGGGCCCCTGAACACGTCGAATGGGCCCCTAGCTTGCACAGAGGGGCCCCTTGGCAGGTTGAGAGACCCCTGAGTATGCCGGCAGGGCGACAAAGTGGTCAGCGCAGTCCCTTGCCAGGTGATAAGGGCCCCTGAGCAGGTTGGGGGTCCCTGAACAGACCAGAGGGCCCCTGGGAAGTTACAAGGGCCCCTGTGCAGGTCAGAGGGGCCCCTGACCAGACCCAAAGGGCCCCTAGGTGGGTCAGAAGGGCCCCTGAACATGCGGGATGGGTCTCTAGTCAGCACGGAGGGGCCCCAGGGCAGGTCGGAGGGCCCTTGGAGCATGTCGCAAGGCGACAAAGCAGCCAGCGCAGTCCCTTGCCAGGTCGGAAGGGCCCCTTATAAGGCTGGAGGGCCCCTGGAGAGACCAGAGGGCTCCTGGAAAGTTCAAAGGGCCCCTGTGCAGATCGGAGGGGCCTCTGACCAGACCGAAAGGACCTCTGGGCTGGTAAGAAGGGCCCCTGAACGTGCTGAATTGGCCCCTAGCCAGCACGGAGGGGCCCCAAGGCAGGTCGGAGGGCCCCTTGAACATGTTGGCAGGGCAACAAAGCAGCCACCGCAATTAGACCAGAAGAGTCGCTGGGCAGATCGGAGTGGCTCCTGGGCAAGTCAGAGGGGCACCTGGCTAGACTGAAAGGGTCCCTGGGCCGGTCGCAAGGGCCCTTGAACATGCCAGATGAGTTCCTAGCCAGACTGGAGGGGCCCCTGAGCATGTCGGCAGGGTGACAAAGCAGCCAGTACAGTTCCTGACCAGGTCGGAAGGACCTCTGGACAGGCCGAATGGCCCCTTGACACACAAGAGGGGCTTCTTGGAAGGTCAGAGGAGTCCCTGGTCAGACCGGAAGGACCAAAAGCACGTAGAGATACCCGATGAAGATTAAATATAAAGAGGACTTACTCCACAATAACAAATATTAAAAGCGGAGCTTTCGGGTATATTGTAACACCCTTTGTCAGGGTGTTACAATATACCCGAAAGCTCCGATTTTAATTTTTCTTGTAGAGTAAGCCCTCTTTGTATTTTATATATATATATATATATATATATATATATATATATATATATATATATATATATATATATATATATATATATATATATATCACCCACTCCCCATCATGTCTTTTCGCTTCGCGGATCCCAGATGAGTCCCTGAACACGAACAGGTCGGAAGGGCGTTGAAAAGGTCGGAGGGGCCCTAGACGATCTGAAGAGACCCTGGGCCTTTCAACAGTAAGAATACAGTTGTCCAGGGAAAGAAACTCAAAATTTTCGCGCCGCTCCGCGGCGAAATTTAACTACAAAGTAAGTTATATGCGGGTTAGAAATAAACGGCCCGTTTCTCGGCGCATTTATGTGTTATGTTGCTACTTTCCTATATCATTGGGCAAAATAGTTCACTTTAGCACTTTTTTACCGCACTTTTAAAGGGAAATAATGACCTTTTTCCACTAAAATGGAGTTAGCACTTGAAATCGCCAGACGAGATCAAAATATATTGTAAATTCATCACATTTTGCATGAAAACTTTCCTACCGAAAGATATTTCAAGTTAAAGTTGATAAGCGTTCCACACTTTTAACGACCGGTACTTGCACTATTTCTGACCTTTTGTCAAGTACTTTTGGTCCTCATCAAACTGCGGGCTTTTCCCGTATTATTTTTGTACGCAATGGAGTGGAAAATATATTGTGCGTTCTGCTTGTTGTGATTATATGCCCGGCGATCTTCTAAAACTAACAGCGATTGGAAAAAGTGGCAATAAAATCGGAAGCTCATCGATGCACATCAACGCGGCATAGTTAGTGGTTGCGACCCTCAATTTTTGCAATTCGATTCATTTGTTTTCAACATTAGGAGTTGTGTATAGTTTGTCTGTGGCTGTATATAACACTATGCTTTATTTTATCATGAAAAATAATAATTTTTCCCAAAAAAACTAACGAACAATAACACAAAACTGGCAATTAAATCAGAAGCTCATCGATGCACATCGACGGCGACCTATTTAGCGTCGGCGATTTGTTTACAAAGTCATTGTCATGCTTCTCGGCGCACTTAACCATCTCGGCGCACTTGGCGAGTTGTTCCTGATTAGTATACCCAAGTCCCGTAGCAGGCTTTGTTAATGACGTCATTGGTGCCATTCTTGTGTAGCATTGCAAAAATATATCTGATTTTGAGTTGAAAGCTAATTAAAGACTTATTCAAATGATTGTTTTTAAGTTTGAATTTTCTTGTTAATCATTATTAAAGGTATTTTATCACTGTATTTCATAGTAGTTGACACTTCAGAAACTTGTGACGTAATAATATTGTATCCAATATGCATTTCCCTCACCTTTTGCCATTGTGGCGCAGTGCCGAGTGCTTTGCGAATACTAGCTTGCCTGGGGTTCAATTCATTCCGCTCCTATTTTATTCGAGTTGGTATAGTTTGCATGTTGTTGTTATTCATGACTTATACTGATAGTCAGTCATGCATCACGGATGCTTCACGGATTGCTTCACGGATCAGAGCGCTGCTCGAACGCACGCTAGTAGCGCTTTCGTTCTCCATGGCAACCAGGCGTGAGCCAATGAAAAGCCAGAACGTATTCCCTTTCTGACTTTTGATTGGCTGACGCCTGGTTGCCATGGAGAACGAAAGCGCTACTAGCGGGTGTCCGAGCAGCGCTCAGTTTGATCGGAAATGTCACAGAGGCTCCACTAATGCCGCACTCGATGTTAACAATGGTAGGGAAGGACGAATTTGTCAATGACCTTCATGATGTACACAAGGTACTTGTTTTGTATTTCTTCCAAACTTACAACTTTGAATTTGGGAACAATTTTATTTAATTCTTAAATTTAAATAAAATAATTTTAAAAATATAACGGGAGCCTAAGAAATTGTTGCTAACAAAATCAAAAGGTCATTATTTCCCTTCAAACGCACAATATAGCATTTTAGAGGTCCGCACCATACGCAATGTGACGCATTGATGAGAAATCATATCCAGGGCATTAGACTCAAAATTTTCGCGCCGCTCCGCGGCGCAATTTGTTTAAGAGTTCCAGGTCTTGAGCTTAAAAATATTACAAGTTGGTATAGCTGATTCCAAATTGGTGTCGCTGGTTCCAAAGTTTATATGGCAGTTTGCTAACTCCAGCTCCTAAAAGTTGGTATGGCCCCTACCATTCCTGTCATACTGCATTTTCCATCCTAGTAACGTGCCTTTTCATCCGTTTTGTTTGGCCTTTTCAACGCTTGGAAAGGGGCCCTTTCAATACTCGGGAAGGGGTCCTTTCGAGGCGCCCCCCCCCCCCCCTGGACGAAATCCTGGCTACGTGCCTGTCTGAGATGATAGCACCGACAGAAAATGTGATGACTAGTAAATTCCTTCTGGTAACTAGTGAACTATAGTAAACATACTTCGTACATGTCGCAAGAAATGAAAAAACTATAGTTGATAACTTAGTCACATTGAGTACAAACTTGAACTGTGTGACGCCAAAATGCCACTAGAAAATACAGGCTGTGATGCTCTATTTAAAGTGTTCAAGTTTGATCATAAATCAATGGTAATCCGTGCGGGGACGAGACAGACGGAAATGATATTAAATATATATTACATTATATTGCAGGCTGGGTGGGCCCTTTTGGTCAAGGGCCCTTTTTCTGGAAAAGCTGCCCCCCCCCCCAACCGAAAGTATGTGGCGCCGGCCCTGCATCGAACTTCGAAGGGGCGGGGCTTAGAGCCTCAGCTGGTGACCGCCGAACCGCAGGGGGACCGTGAACAAGGGCCTGACCTGAGCCTAAAATGATACACAATATTTCAATTCGCTTCGTTTTGAGCTTTCCAACGTTGTCTTTTTCGTAACCTTTTTATTTTTCGTGTTAACGGGTATTTATTTCTCCCAAAATAGCATTAACTGCAATGGCGGAGGAGGCCGATGGATCTAAATGAAGTCACGCTCTGACGTCATGATCACGTAGAATCGCCGGATGACTCTACCTCCTATATATGGCCTTGCTCAGCCCAGGAGGGTGTCATCCCGGGATTCTCCATGTATCGGCTGCCGGGCGGCTCAGCATTAGCGATGACGTCACTGGTGCTCTAGTCCAATCGTGGCCAGCCCTGCCGCCGCAGCCGCGCTTTCGAGCGTCTTCTGGTTTTTTGACGGGTGTTGACGAGCGGTAATATGAAGTCGTCGCCGTTAGATAAGTAAGTTAGGTAGTTAGATTGCAAGCTTTTGAAATATTTCGTTTTTTTAAAAACAAAATTGTTGTAAAGCACATCTTGAACATTAAAGGGAATAGGTCACCTTGAAAGTTGTCTTGAAGTTCAACCATTAGGTGCATCTTGAGCTCAAAACTATGAATATGACTTTGGTTTGGACAACTGATGGATAAATGTGGAGAAAGAAGTAAGTTTCTCTTTCTATTTCACGAGAAATCGTACGATAGCAGCTGGCGTTCTGGCTCCGCCCCGCTCCGCCTGACGCCAAGTACAGTCTCTGACAAGGGGCCGCCGCGCCGCCCGGGCGGCTGAGCGGATATTAACGAGGCGTCGTGACCAGAGAATACGTGCCAGAGAGTGTACCTGCCTCCGGCGGCGAGCGGCGAGCGTTCATTCCCCGATCGTGGCCCGGAACAGCGGGATTGAAATCGGGCCCACTAGTCCTGTGTCGAAATTACTTAACGTAGAGAGGTAATTCTTTCACCACAAACCATTTTTAGATCTGCTCTACAAATCTGCTATCTCAGTCCAAAACCCCATGTTAAAGTTGAACTATTCCCTTTAAAGAGATATTGCCACCTCCGGAGGATTTCTAAAAAGCAACTTAAAGGAAATAGTTCACCTTCAACATGGGGTTTTGAACTGAAATAGCAGTTTTGTAGCCCGTGTTGAGAAATCCTTATCTGCAACTTTTCTTGGCTGAAAAGACTCTCCAGCCGAAGATATTTGACTTTTTGACGAAGGAATGCGCCGCATATATGATGTATCGTACCGTCTGAAAGTGCCAGCACTGCCAGGGAGCATGCGCAGACCAATAACGCACACCATAAAATTAATAATTTACGACCTTCTGTCCTGAATTGGCGCGATGTAGGACCATTTTTGAAAAGAAAAAAGAAACTGTATTACAAAATATAATAAAATCGTGTTCTGAAAAATGTCCCGAAGGTGAACTATTTCCTTTAAAGGAAATAGTTCACCTTCAACATGGGTTTTGAACTGAAATAGCAGTTTTGTAGCTCGTGTTGAGAAATCCTTATCTGGAACTTTTATTGGCTGAAAAGACTCTCCAGCCGAAGATATTTGACTTTTTGGCGAAGGAATACGGCGCATATATGATGTACCGTACCGTCTGAAAGTGCCAGCACTGCCATGGAGCATGCGCAGACCAATAATGCACACCATAACATTAATAATTTACGACCTTCTGTCCTGAATTGGCTCGATGTAGGACCATTTTTGAAGAAAGAAAAAAACTGTATTAAAAAATATAATAAAATCGTGTTCTGAAAAATTTCCCGAAGGTGAACTATTTCCTTTAAAGGGACACTGCCACCTTCCCAAAAGTTGTCAAATGTACGCCGTTTCTGGTGCAAAATATGAAGTAATTGCTGCCGAACACGATTATGGCATTTGTTTCTCGCAAACAGTGCTCAATTTCATAAAAATTAAGTTGTAATATTTGGGTTGACGGCGTCATATTGAGCTCTAGAGAGCTATACAGAAATCCTTTACGCTGCCAAAGTATGGCACAATTATTTCGAGACAATTCTGGCGCTTTGAAGACGAAACAAACCAGTTACCAAACCATTTGAAACACGCAGATATCTCCAAGGTTTGCCTTAAAACAAGTCTACTATGATCACCATTGGGTAAAGAGAGACGTCATCGGCTTTAAACCCCTATTCAAATACACATGGGGTTTATTTGTTACAATTGTCAAGACCAAGCTCGAATTTCTTTTCGAATAGACCTATGTGGTTGTTTTAACTGCTACCCTACTTAATTTCAAAGCAAATCCCACAACATGACTATCTCAACTCAAAACTAATGTTAAGGTGGGAATGTTAAATGAATGGTGGGGATCAGCAATCATGTATGCTCAAGCTCAAACTTGCTCATGCAGCACCTTAAGCAGTACATCGGCAAAGCATTGTTTATTTATTTATGACTCCAAAACGTTGGTCCCGGTTGTGCTCAGTACTAGATTAAAGGAAATAGTTCACCTTCGGAATTTTTTCAGAACACGATTTTATTATATTTTTTAATACAGTTTCTTTTTTTCTTTTTAAAAAAGGTCCTACATCGCGCCAATTCAGGACAGAAGGATGTAAATTATTGATTTTATGGTGTGCGTTATTGGTCTGCGCATGCTCTATGGCAGTGCTGGCACTTTCAGACGGTACGGTACATCATATATGCGCCGTATTCCTTCGCCAAAAAGTCAAATATCTTCAGCTGGAGTCTTTTCAGCCATTCCAGATAAGGATTTCTCAACACGGGCTACAAAACTGCTATTTCAGTTCAAAACCCATGTTGAAGGTGAACTATTTCCTTTAATGATGGCCGCTCTTATCCAGTTTGGCTGTGGCATTGGCGCCCGCCCAAAGCCGAAGCGTACGAATTCGCAGAGACTTGACCTTGAAAAGTCTATCTGTGTTATAAGGTATAGGTCACATAACTCCTACGGTCCCAACGTCGAGCCATAGCAATTCTTGCTGTTTTGTTATGAAAGAGGCTAAGGTTATTGAAAATATAATTAACTGCATACGCTTTTTAATTTTAAAGTGCACTGACGGAATGGTGATGTTGAGTTTGCAACATTCAAAAGAAAATAACAGTCCGCAAAGAAGTGATTCTAAATAGTGATGTGGCCACTCCAATTTTACGAATGTTTGGCAAGCATGAGTGGTGCAAATGTATTTTTTTTTTTCTCTAATGGGGGAGTTTCGGGAACCACATTTCGCAGGTGAAATCGGACACGCTTAATGGACCGATACACACCAAAAACTCCATATTGGCCTGCGAGGTGGCAATGTCCCTTTAAGCCAAAACGATGCTATTTCTCGCCCCTCAGCCAGACCGGCCGGGGGGCAGCATTTGGCCATCTCGCCCCTCAGCCGGACCGGTGCAGCGTATGCCCGTCTCGCCCCTCAGCCGGACCGGTGCAGCGTATGCCCGTCCCCGTCTCGCCCCTCAGCCAGACCGGGGCAGCGTATGGCCGCCCCCCCCCCCCCCCCCAGCCAGACCGGGGCAGAGTATCCCCCCGCCCCCCTTAGCCGGACCGGGGCAGCGTATGACCGTCTCACACCTCAGTCAGGCCTGCAGCGTATGCCATCTTGCCCCTCAGCCAGACCGGGGCAGCGTATGGCCGTCTCCCTCCATCCCCTCTCCCCCCCCCCCCCCCCAGCCGGAACAGGGAAGCGTTTAGCCGTCTCACCCGTCAGTCAGACCGGGGCAGCGTATGGCCGTCTCACCCCTCAGTCAGACCGGTGCAGCGTATGGCCGTCTCGCCCAGACACCACCAGTATCGGTTGGCAGCACTCGGGCGTTTGGGCGTTAAAACCTACTACACCATAGGGTTCCCCACTTCCCATATTAAATCGATGATTTTCAGACGAGGCTGGCTCGTAACCTATGGTATATATTTGAAATCCGACTTCTGGAACAGATAGATACAAGCCTTAGCTACAACGTTTCTATTGATCATTTTTCGATGTTCCGGGCGTAAAGGGGAGAAATGGGCTTGGGGGTTAAAAAATGTCAGAACAACCGCTGACCGCTTCCAAATGCTACTACAGTACTGAAATATACACTACTTCGACTACTACTTCGTAGTATAATTTAATATGAACGCTTCCGAATGCTACATGTACTGCAAATACACTACTTTAACTACTACTTCGTATATTTGCTGGCGTTTAATTACATAAATAAAGATATAATCTATGGAATACAAGTTATTGATAGCAAACAATACATTTAATTTATAATAGACCAAACAATTACGATAAGAATTATATCTTGTCTAATTAATTTGGGCGTTACATTCCTTACTGTTCTACCCGTTGTTCTATTACCCTGGTCTCGCCCCTCAGTCAAACCGGTGCAGCGTATGGCCGTCTCGCCCGTCAGCGAGACGCAGTGTGTGGCTGTCTCGCCCCTCAGCCGGACCGGTGCAGCGTATGCCCGTCTCGCCCCTCAGCCAGACCGGGGCAGCGTATGGCCGTCTCACCCCTCAGCCAGATAGGGGCAGCGTATGGCCGTCTCCCCCCCCCCCCCCCACCCCCACCCCTCAGCCGGAACGGGGCAGCGTATGGTCGTCTCACCCCTCAGTCAGACCTGCAGCGTATGCCGTCTCGCCCCTCAGCCAGACCGGGGCAAGCGTATGGCCGCCGCCGCCCCCCCCCCCCCCCCCAGTCAGACCGGTGCAGCGTATGGCCGTCTCGCCCCTCAGCCAGACCGGGGCAGCGTATGACCGTCTCACCCCTCAGTCAGACCGGGGCAGCGTATGGCCAGCCCCCCCCCCCCCCCCCACCCCTCAGCCGGACCGGGGCAGCGTATGGCCATCTAACCCCTCAGTCAGACCTGCAGCGTATGTCGTCTCGCCCCTTAACCAGACCGGGGCAGCATATGGCCGTTAGACCACGACGTCATTTGCCGAATTCAGATGTCAAATCTGGCGGAGTGATTTTGTTGTCTTGGTATGTTCTAAACATTTTTTTTAAAAATATAAAATGTATCCTACCGGGTTTTGTGATTTGTAAACCATTGCGAACGCCGTCTCGGCGTTGAAGTCTCCCGTCGTAAACGTATTGGTGTTATCGTCCGGTAAAACACTTCTGATGTTGTTATTGTTCTTCGTCATTTTACGGATCGGAAAGTGAAGTGGGTGACTTAAAGAGTACATTTAAGTTCTTTTAGGGTTTTTAAGAGTGTAGGCAAGGTTATTTGGCAGTCATACGGGTTTAAGTGGTGGGGTTTGGTGGCACTTTTTGTACTTAGGCCAAATGTGCCTATCTCCATAATTAAGGATATTTTATCACAGTAACTGGCGGGAAGTGAACACAATATTAAATCGGAACTCCTTTGGATTGGATATCAGATAACTTGTTCAATGTTGACAGTTGCATTGTCGCCTAGCGCATCATCGAGCGATGTCTTGTGAGAAAAATCGCTAGTGTATGCATTCCAAGCTTTCGCAGACGTCGTTAGGAGAGTGGAACGTTGCAGTGGTTCCACACAGGGTGTTCCGATCCGGTCAAATGAAAGCTGTAGGAAGTGTAGCAGTGGCCGATGCGATGTCTAGTCAGCCAGGGGCGTATTCAGGAGGGGTCACTGCATCATGCCCCCCACCCCTTGGGCGCCGAAGGCGCCCTCACGCACCGAAGGCGCCCTCATGCACCAAATGCGACAGAGGCGCCTTCGGTTCATGAAATGCGTCTCACATTCAGCGAAGTCGCGCTCCGGCAGAATATGAGGTACGTTCCACTGAATGTAAGGCGCGCTCCCATACATCCCTGAAAACGTCCTCCCACATACCTCTAGAGGCGGGTGTTTATCATAAGTACCCAACTCCATAACTAGAGGCCGGCAGGCGGCAATCGATCAGGGCATTGCCTTGGGGCCAAATCGTACGATAATTCCGTAGTTTGGTCCCAGCTGGTCAGGCCACCGCTGACTGTCCGTTGCGGTGACCTCAGACTGTGCCGTCACCACAAGCCGCCACTGGATGGCGTGCCTCAGTGCTGTGCGGCACAGTATCCTGCTGTGCGGCACAGTATTCACGGCCGGCCGGCACCAGCTGACGGCGGAGGCCCGCTCCTTCGAAATGGTAATTTGATTTACCCCCCCCCCCCCCTGGAGGGTTTATTTTGCCCCCCCTCAGGATCGGCAGCCATTAATGGATTTTGGGCCGCTGTATCCCGCACGTGACCTGCGAGTATCAAGTCTGTGTCACCAACCGTGTGACCTGAGGAGGCGAAAGTTAAACAAATGTTTGTGCCAATTTTTTGGCACTTGGCACGTACCACGTGCCATCTATTGCCCCGAAAATGGTATCATCATCTGTGCCCCGTTTTGCCGCATCGACCGGTGCCACCTGCGTCGAAATCGGCCCGGCCGTTTGGGCTCCACGTGCCAATTTGCTCCGTTGGACACGCACGCACGCACGCACGCACGCACGCACGCACGCACGCACGCAGGCAGGCAGGCAGGCAGGCAGGCAGGCAGGCAGGCAGGCAGGCAGGCAGGCAGGCAGGCAGGCAGGCAGGCAGGCAGGCAGGCAGGCAGGCAGGCAGGCAGGCAGGCAGGCAGGCAGGCAGGCAGGCAGGCAGGCAGGCAGGCAGGCAGGCAGGCAGGCAGGCAGGCAGGCAGGCAGGCAGGCAGGCAGGCAGGCAGGCACGCACGCACGCACACACACACACACACACACACACACACACACACACACACACACACACACACACACGCACGCACGCACGCACGCACGCACACACACACACACACACACACACACACACACACACACACACACACACACACACACACACACACACACACACACACAAAGCTCCTCCCACTTTCCGAGCGACGGCCCGGTGGAAATCTTCGAACTCTGAAAAACATGTAAACATGTTTCTCATCGTTCTACGATTTTGAAATACCCGAGTCCATAAGTACCAGAGTCCATAAGTCCAAGAATCCATAAATACCCGAGTCCATAAGTTCCCCAGTTCATAAGTACCCAAGTACCCGAGCCCATAACAGACTGGTTATTGATTCGACACTGATTGAATCGACTGGAATCGTTCAATACAAATTCATTGAATCAAAACATAATTGATTCACCACCAGATCTTTTGATTCATGAATCGTGATTGAATCCAAACCCGCATCAAATCTAGGCTGATTGAATCAAAAGATTGAACGATTCAAGTACACTGGTAAATTGTGCAAATACATTCAGTCCAGTGGCTACATTCATTTATACTGAAATACTATTGCTGTAACAATGTTTTAAGGATTATATATATATATATATATATATATATATATATATATATATATATATATATATATATATATATATATATATATATATATATATATATATATATATATATATATATATATATATATATATATATATATATATATATATATATATATATATATATATATATATATATATATATATATATATATATATATATATATATATATATATATAT
>JAXIVJ010003740.1:5000-90534 GCA_036785665.1 Chirona hameri
TTGGGCGTTTTTCGAGACTAGTCAGTCTCGATAACGATAACGAGTACTTGATCGGCACTACTGTCCACCACTTTTATCTTAAGATCAGTTTTAGAGTTTTGAATTATCTGCAAGTCCTACACTGGATCAAAAAATTATTATGCAATTCAAAACTGACGGGACTTTGCATTACTACACACTGTTCGTTGAGGTTTTGTGTTTTTGTGGTTTCTTTTCTCTGGCCTTTAGCGTTGAGAATTTGGTGGTGGCGTATTATTTTTTTTGGCATGAAAATTCATGAAAAATATAGAATTTTATGGGATAGCTAGGTAACTGCTGCTGTCGTTGGAACAAAACAAGTTTATTTTCTTTCAAATATTGGTTATTTTACCGGAAATATGTCATACGTGAGGTGTTTTTATTAGCATAAAAGAGATGACTGGCTCTGCCTCAGCCGATCCTGCAGAAAATACGCGGTGGCATCACCGCGCACTTTGGAATGTCCTTACGTGCAGAAGAGGTCATTTCCAGAAAAATGTGGCTACCGTGGGACTTCTACCACCTTTATAAGTACGTTTTACTATGTAACTCAATTATTCTGGGAAAAACCCGTATAATCCCTTTAAGACACAGACGAGCTCGGCACACCACACGCAACGTGTATTGCCTACTCTATGTGCGGCTTTGTTATAATGGACCACAGCGTGGGTCGAACACGTCAGAGGACCAGTCAGACCAGGCCCGGCACGTGCATCTGGGCCTGGGTCCGGAAGCAGCTCCGGTTCTGTGGCGCTGACTTTGTAAATGTTAGGCGCAATCCGAACACATGGGATTCAATAAACGTCGTAAGACCCCAAGCTTCAATGTTGAAAGAGCACCTTTCGATGAATTTGTAAGTGAAAGCGCCAAGGACATGTTGTGTTAATCAAAATAAGTCATTTTTCAATCCCTTAAAATAATCGTTATCAACTGAGATGGCCAATGAAATGTACCTCGCGTAGCACATCAGTTGGCAATAGAGTGTAGCTCGCGGGTACCTGAACCCCAAGCCACCTACGTAGCCCGTCAACCATGAGCTCTACCACACGCGCGAACGTGACACATCCAGTGCTCTGACCGCGTCATCGCGGCGTTAACCCTCTACGAACTGACCCGGGTTATCCCCGGAGTGGATATCACCGACCTGAGAGCGCCCACTCACTCCTGCCGACGGCTGCAGACGAGTGGTGGGTGCGTCACGGTAATTAGCTCTCAGGAGATACTGTGCTGGAATGTCTCACATATCAGGTTTCAGCGTCCCCACGTGACATGGAAAATAACGACTGGAAAGAATCCCGGGAGTTCTGCATTGAACACGCTGACGATGTGCCCGGAAATTCAAAACGCGATGGATTAGCAGAGTACTGACAGAGCTCACACGAAGGCCGCTCAGCTCAGGAATGAGGTGATATGTAGAAACTTCTGATGGACGGCATTGAGATAGTTTGTGCAAAGCTCATGCATTCACTAATGTAAAGGCAGGAATTGTGTTGCTGCTTGAGTAAATTTCAAGAATGCTAAAAACAGCGTTGAGCATGCGCAGAGCATACCTCTAAAGTCTCCAATTGTCTTTTAGGGTTTATATGAAAAGAGCAGTATTCAACCTTGAGAATACTGCAGGTAGCAGCTTTATAAGGTTAGGACATTACTAATTCTAGACAATGCTATTAATAAAACGATGAATCGAAACTAATCACTTCATGGAGAATGGAATGGAACGTGAGTTTCTAAGGTTGGTTTAATTGTTAAGTATTTAATATCCCACAAAATATTGAATACTTAACAGGGGCGATAGATACTTTAGGAGGGGCGATAAATTGTGTTCAGACATCAGAGGCCAATTTTACAAAGCAAAAAAGTTGTAATTGCAAATAATTTCTTTGTTATTACAAATAATTTGTACACATGTTTGTAGTTTGGATTTCACAAAACTTCAGGGCAGTAAATCTCAATTTACTATTAACAAACTAGTTTACAAAGATATTGTTTGTAGAAATGTTTGCAATTGCACATTTTCTATTTCTCAAAGGTTGACGGAAGTGAGGAAATGTTTGCAATTACAAACTTGTAATTCCAGTGGGTCAGAGGTTCTGAATTTCAGAAACTGCATTGATAGTTGACGTTGTTTTACTGTTGAGGTTATTTTCTTGGTGAGGTTGTTACGTTCCCCAGGTTGTTAAGGTAATAGTATAGTTTATACATAGGTATAGCTGCCGAGAAGAAGAAAAAAAACGAGATTCGAACAGGAATCACCAGCTTTGAAGTCCACTGCACCTTACCGATTGCACTATGTGAGGGGCGCCTCCGCGCGGAGAAACCTCATGGCGATAGAATTGCAGCGGTCAACGATGTCTGGTGCAATGTGCAGTGAACCTTGACTCTGCGACGTAGGAAATCGGCTAGGTTAGGTGAAAAAATGGTCGAGAAATTCGACGCTCTTTCTTTTGAGAGTAAGTAGTTCTGTTGTTATCATTATGCATCATTATGCTCCGCCACCCGGTGAATGGACACATTCTGCTTACTCTAATTGCTTACCAAGATGTATTTTTTTCTGGAGTTTGCATTCCGATGAAATATTAATCAAAAGATAATTCTTCCTATAACTCATTTTATTTTGACTAAAAAATAAACCAAAATGTAAATATTTGTTAAATAAATTAGTTAACAATCAAATTATTTGTCATTAGCACCAACTTTAATACAAACGTTCTTGATTTCAAATTTTCTGCTGTACTAAGATTTGTGTTTACAATTTGATTTACAAGCGGCAATTCAGAGGTGGTGAATGTTTGTGAAATAGCTTTTTGTGAGGTTTGCAATATTTTTTTGCGTTTGTAATCGCAAACATGTGTAATTACTAACTTCTTTGTGAAATTGGCCTCAGAAGGTTGGTTATACCTCCAGGACACCATTCTTTACGGATACCTTGGCGGTCCACAAACATTTGAGCGCAGTTTATGGCAAGCTATGCGCTTTGGATAGCCATTCATCCCCTACTCATCTTTTTATGTTCATTACATTTAATTATATGACGAAGTACTTGTATGAACATCATAGTGATTAGCAAGATATTATATTAGTATAACCTTATGTTCAAAACTGAGTTACAGCTTGTCAAAATATACAAATAGAATGTTGAATATATTTCGGATACAATCCTTCATCAGTTCAGTTATATCAAATTCAAATCCCCACAACTCAACCTTCAAAATATAGTTATGTTGTGCGGATTTGAATTTGATATAACTGAACTGAAGAAGGATTGTATCCGAAATATATTCAACTTTCTATTTTTATATTTTCACAAGCTGTAACTCAGTTTTGAACATAAGGTTATAATAATATAATTCATTACATTTATTCAAGTGATCTTGATCGCGGTGTATGTGTTATGTATATGATCTTGATCGCGGTGTATGTGTTATGTATATGATCTTGATCGCGGTGTATGTGTTATAATGAATGCCAATAACACAGCTGTAAGCAAGATTCTATAACTGACATATAACTGACATAGATTCTATAACTGACAGGCAGGTCGCAGGTTTACGCAAGCCCAAGGATATGGCAATCATTATATGAGACATTTCTGCTGCGGGAGAGACGTTTGTTAAACTGCGATGTTTAGGGCCTGCGTTTTGCCTTACGCTCTCGAGGGTCTTACGGCGTGGGCTCGATGTTGCACGGCTTGACTTAATTCATGCTAACTTCTTGAAATTTTAACGTTCATATTGACATATATAAACATTCAACTCCTCATTATCGAGCGAGCGCGAAGCGCCCGTGAGGTTTCTCGTCAATTTACTAGACAAATTTACATTTGACCCTGCCCTACCCGGCCATACATACGCTTTTCGGAAGCTAATAACTTTGCAACCACTGCTCCGATTGAGACTGGGGTTTCGCCATTGGCTAGGTCCATCAAATCAAGTTTGTTTTTGGTATGGTGCGTTCTGATAGAGGTGGTACCACAGCGCGTGGCAGTTGGCACACGCGAACGTCGAAATGAACAAAAAACCTTGCAAAAATGATTCTTGATATAAAAAAAAATGGCTGTATTATTATAAACATTAATTTATACGCTGAAGCACGCAGCGCTCAGGACGTACTCCCTTTTGGCGGATTTGAGAAAGGAGATCATAAACAACTTAACACAACTGCATTTTTATGTTGGCATGCATTGAGGCCTGGCAATTTTCCTGGAGGACTAAAATGACTGTGTTACTACCACGTGTGCTCCCTTACCGTTTTATATTTCAACCCTGTTTTATCTTTACCAGAGCGCGCTCGCTCGGTCATCGCCCAAAAAGGCGTTTTACTGGTAATAATGAATTAATAAAGGCGCGTTTCGTATTGATACTTACTATCCAGTTGTTCCGCAATCCGCAATGTTGATACGATAGCACATTTTCTGAAACTTGCTAATGTCATAATGTGATAGTAACAAGTAAGACTGGAAGAACATAGGAAAAATTGCAAAAGAAAGCAACCAATAGCAACATGATCACAGGCTTTTCTACAAGATGCCATGCAAGGGATGTACAAAGCCATATTAACCGTTTTCACGAAGGATTATTGCGCTGAAAAGTTTCTGAAAGATTCTTAAAGTTTTGTAAATCTACACAACTTCTACATGCGATTTGGGCTCGAAATGGCCCTCATAATTTTGTAATATGTTGGTAAGAATAAAATATGTTGACAGAATTGCGGTTTGGTGGTAATAAGCAAGATAAATATTGATAGAATCTTCCTGAAACTTCAAGGAAGAATCTATCAATACTTATCTTGCTTATTATTACCACCAAACCGCAATTTTGACAACATAATGTATTCTTACCAACATATTACACAATTATGAGGGGCATTTCTAGCCAAAAATCGCATGTAAAAGTTATGTAGTTTTTCAAAACTTTCAGAATCTTTCAGAAACTTTTCAGCGCAATAATCCGTCTTGAAAACGGCTATTAAGTTGATACTGGAAGTCGGAAGAAGTTTGAACACGAGGCTAATGGAACACAGGAAAGATTTGCAATATCAGAAACCCAAAACAATAGTGAAACATAGTCATGAATGTGGAGCTATACCCGATTGGGAAGGTGCAAGGAGTATTCAAGAGAATATAGACAAGAAAACAAGAATTGTGCTTGAAGCTGAAGTACTTGAAGTCAGAATTTATGAATCCGAAGACTGGAAGAATAACTTTATCTGAAATGGCTTCAAAATTAATGTTGACAATACATAAATTAGATGCCTAACACGTGATTGCTTCGCCTCTTAGGAGACTAATAGGTGAAACAATATCATGTGATGTGAATGAACTTAGAATGTATTTTTGCAGTGTCAATCATCTGTTGTTTTGTATGTCCCATTTCTAATGACCAACTGCAGAAGTATCAATAAAAACGTGTCTTGGTCAATAAATTAAGATGAGGAGTTGACTGTTTATTCTTGAAACACTCTGGCGGCTAAATAGTGTCTATGAAAAACCAGCATCAATGCTTTTTCTGATATTGTACCTATTATTGTATCAAGTATGATACGCGATATTAGCTTGAGTGTATCCTTGGGTGGATAGGATAACTATTCTAGAATATATTTGAGGAGGATTTAAGCTATCCATATTTTTTCTTCCTGTATATAAGGAGATTTTCAGTTAACGTATTATACTGGTTACAATTAATGTGTGCTATGTCTACCATTTACTGTCAAGTGCCACTTACATTCTGACACCAACACTCATCCACATTCATCAACCATTTTGAGCATCTGTGATTTGAGCCAATGTGATTTCCATATTTCTTACAAAGATGTACTAGCTGCTACTAAAAACTTCACTGATGTGATATTCTCCATTACCATATGCCGAGCAATGTAAACAGCATTAGCGCGTGGAGTGTGGTATTTTCCGCATTATGCACTGGCATACCGCACTGCCGTAGATTATACTGACGCTATTGTTTGCTAACACGTTGCAATTACATTAGGTTTTGGTGTGTACGTTAAAACACTGCTGGATGGTAGATATTTTTGTTATGTCTGTCTACGAAGATGTTTTGACTACCACGATATGTTATCAGTGTTACGAAAACAATCCAAATGCATCTTATAGGCAGGATCTGTAACAACAAATGTATTTGACTTGGACATACAAGGTGTCAAAAACAACACGCCCGCCATCGGACACTCCTCGCACTACTTGTTGTTGTTGTTGATGGTTACAGAGTTGCAGTGGCTTATGTTTATGACGCATGGTACGTTTGGTGCTACGCTGGCACTGGCACTGCCGCAGGCTGCCGTATCCACAGACGCGGTATATGCTCTTCCTGACATGATGCTTGTCGAGATCGCTCGCTGTACTTCAATGTCGGCTTCAGCGTAGCTTCCGAGGCTCCTGACGCTCTTATGACCTGTTACTTGGGCCACATATTCACGAGGGCAGCCGGCATCAAGCGCCCGTTTTACGCTCGTTTTTCGCACAGAGTGGTTGCTTTTTCGTCCTGCAATGCCACCTGCCGAACACGCATTTTTCACCAGGTTACTGATGTTCACTCCGAGTGGACCACACTTGAACCATACAGGATCTTCAGGTTTTCTCTGATGGTTGACAGCCAAGTAGAACGGGCTGTTTGGGTCCAGCATAGCTACAGGTCTTCGCTTAGCGTATTCTTTGTAGGATGTCACCGGACAGCGTTCTGGGTTTTCCTGGTTTTTGAATGCCTTCGGACAAAATTCCCGACTTCCGCTGTTCCCACTTCCATCTCTGGTTTTTGTAAGCCTCTCGTTGAATTCTAGAAATTCTTGTCCGTTTTCGTCCTCTAGTACCTTGACATCGCCCCACAACATTTGTCTGCTTTCATGTCTTCCTCTATGGCCAAATAACATCGTGGTTAGCATCCAAACTGTCGTCAGCAGAGATATTGGTGTTGAAAAACCGAGTTGTCCTGTTTCGTATAGCTTCTCCTCTTCTTGCCTGCTGATTGCTGTTGCACGATTTGGTCTGTTCCCTTTGCCTTGCGCCTTAAGAACCTTGAGTTTTGCACGCTTAACATCTCTTGCTGTCTGGAATTCTGGGTCGGTTTCCAGGTTCCCCATGTTCTTGTCCTTCATGTATCTGTTGATAGTGCCAAAGAAACTATGTATGGTTGTAGTTTCATAGCATGCCCCGTCTCTCTTCTTGGCGTCAATTGCGAAAGAACAGATGGCATCATTTAGTTCTTTTTTGTTCATCTCCAACATGTCCTTTTGTTGTCCGGTGGAGTGAATATGGTCCTGCAGCTGACGCACCCAGAACTCGATTTTTCGTTTTGTTTCTGTCGGTCTGGCTCCTTCAACGAAGTTTTTGATTTTGTCCTTTGTTTCTTCATCTGAGCTACTATAAAAAAAATCCATGGCATAAATCAAAGAATGGTTTTCTTGATTATACATATGAAAGGCTCAGCAGATGGCGGCATACGGTAAAAGACTTACCAAACTCTGCTGTGTATGTAGATATTTGTGATCTCGGCGTTTTTCAAAACTACTGCACTCGCTGCGCTCGTGCAGTAATTTCAAAAAAAGCCTCGATCCCAAATATCTACATACCAGCATCGTTCGGTAATGCTTATTCTGTAGCCTATTTCACAAGGCAAAAAAGTTTGTAATTACAAAGAATTTCTTTGCACATTCCCACCATATCTCCGTTTGTATTGTTTTGTTTTTGTTTTGCTTTCAATGCACCATGATGATGAAATCCAAACTTTGAAGTGAACACAATTTTGGTTTATGGCTATTCAGATAATTTTATAGTGGCTTTGAATACTGTCATGGAAGTCACGAATGTCCAGAATATCGTGCTGAGCGTTATTCTGCCCCAGTCTCCCAAGTTTTTAGTTAAAAAATAAACGAAAAAGTGTGACCTACGTCGAGTGGGGCAGGTTCTGTCACCTAATCTGGGGCACGTTCTGTCACTGAATCTGGTCCTGATTCCTAGTCGTATCGCTTATAAATGACCATACAAATGATTGCTTGTTATTCGAGGACCTCATCTGCCGATAGTTAGAGGTTCGAGGTTCGAGGACGATAGTTCGAGGACCTCATCTGCCTGCTGCAGACGCCCCAGCCCGTATCTCCACCACCTTCCACATGCGCTTCATGGGAGCGGTGGGTGTAAAGGAGGTATGAGTGGTCATCGGAGACAGAATAGGGTTGTTGGCAGCAAACCAAAAGTTTGCTCAGAATCAGAAGTTGTTTAGTTAGCCAAGACGTGGTTGTTGTTGACAGCGAACCCCCCCCCCCCCCCCCAAAAAAAAAAAAACGCACAAAGTGTCGATTGACTGGCGCTGTTCGAAAATACAAATCTGCTCCATACCATGTTGTTAATACCTTGACCTCAAGTGTTTATGTTTGCAGAGGCTGGGAAAAGCTGGCCACGATAATGGTATGTGTAAAACAATACGGTTCATATTATTTGTGCATGAATAACCAAGAAGAAAACGCAAGAATGCAGTGTTGGGATCCTATCTGGCCGTCATTTTCTACACTATTGATGCTGGCGATGAATGAAAGCCGCTCGCTCTCCCTCAGAGACGCCACGGTCTACAGATGACCGTTCGGTGATAACAGGCAGTGCCCCATCAGTGACAGAATGTGCCCCCGTAGGTGACAGAATGTGCCCCCGTAGGTGACAGAATGTGCCCCGTGTATGGGGCAGGTTCTGTCGGATGAGTCATCACCACATTGTCGACACTGGTGTCGAAACAAACTGGGATACCTCTTGAACTCCTATAAACGAGTTGAAGCTATTGCTGTATGTAACAGTAATGGGAAGTATCAATCCCCAACTCTTGAAAGTGTGCCCACCAGGGCCATTTTTGTTAAAGTGACAGAACGTGCCCCGGTCTCCCCTATAGATAGCAAACATACGTGTGTAACGAAACGTTCAATGAACTAAGTGTGGTTGTCGAAAACCGTTCTATGTGGCATTGGTTGGCCAGTTAAAAGTTGCATTCTCTTGTAAACATATTGAAACAACTGCGTCAGAGGTTGATGACAACGCGGTCTTCTACTTCAGTAAACGTCACACAACCGCGCACTAATATTCGCTGTTGAAGCGTCCATAAACACCAATAACCAATAAACATCACACAACTTAAGAGATGTATTAAAATCGTTGATATAGGGATCCCATGCAATATCATAAGCACAATCGCAACACTAGGGAATATTGGATAGAGGTTACCGAAGGCATACAACTGATAAATTTACCATGTTAAACACGCCTGAATTCGCACAGACCGCTGGACTTCGAAAACTGCAGTGTGTACCTTACACACATACGTAATGCTCCGGGCACGGAGGAGCGAAGCACTGAGCCACCCTCGTCTCGCATCGCTGGTAGGGCGAACAGACTTCGTTTCCGCAACGGTATACCTGCTGCTGGTTATAGTTGACGAATTGGCGCCTTCCTGGTGTGAGGCACGGTCTGCCATCGCAGTATTGTTGAGCTGTGGAGAGCGGAACGTCGTGAGCACTTTGCAGAAGACAAACACGTTGTATTGCGAGCATGGTTCTTCTCTATCCACTGACTGCAGCGAACGTTTAGGATGTATAGTTTAGGAAATTGTTGCGTGCTAGCACCAGGCAACTCAGTAATTGAACAGCATCATGATGATGGTGATGATTAATGCTTACATCAAGTAGCTTAAGAAATAAGTTCCAGACACAGTCCTCATAACTTCGTCTCTGAATGTATTTACTTAATTTGTTGGGTAAATTGGTATAGCCCCCTTTGAAACGGGAATTTACTTGTAGAAGCCAGAGACTTCACAACAATGGCAACATATGCAAGCTTACCCTGAACGTTGAGGATGACTAGTCCGAGGACCAGCAGAACAGCAGCGGTGAGCGACGCAGCGTGGCGAGCCATGGTGACCGATTGTCTGGGAGGGGGCCCACGTCGCCCTTAAATACACCGGCGCCAGGATTCGCGTGATTTCCTCTGGCCATCGAAACCCTCATTAGTAGTTAATGGCAAAGCTGTGGTCGGAAATCCCGTCCCTGTCCTGCCACCCTCATCCAACTGCGCAGTGTTTGCGCCCTTTAGCTGACGTGAAGGTCATATCCATTATGTGCCTGATGTGTCCGGAGCCGTTGTCCGCAAGGGCTCCGCCACAGGTTTGAAGTTGGGGGGACGTGGATTCATGAGTTCAACGAGATATAGGGCTGAGTATATGGGATATGGTGGGAACCGGGCTTTACGCCTGACCGGGCCCCTAATGCATGCCTTTGCCAGCACCGGGCCCCTGCCTCGATAGGGCCTGACCAAGACCAGGCCCCTATCAGGAACGGGCCCGTGCTATCAATAATTTGCAAAGACCGGGTCCTCGTCCTCACCGGGCCCCTATCACACCTTTGCCACTTGCCAGCACCGGGCCCCTGCCTCAATCGGGCCCCGACCAGAAACGGGCCCGTATCAAGAATATGCAAGGATCGGGCCCTGTTGTGACCGGGCTCTCGACCTGACCGGGCCCCATATTACGCCTCTGCCAGCACCGGGCCCCTGCCTCGATCAGGCCCCTACCAGGAACGGGCCCCAATCAGGAAGGGGCCCGTATCAAATAATTTGCCAGGAGCGGGCCCTGTTATGACCGGGCCCTCGTCCTGACCGGGCCCCATATCACGCCTTTGCCAGCACCGGGCCCCTGCCTCGATCGGGCCTGACCAAGACAAGGAGGGCCCCTACCAGAAACGGTCCCGCATCAGTAATATGCAAGGACCGGGCTCTCGTCCTGACCGAGCCCCATATCACGCCTTTGCCAGTACCGCGCCCCTGCCTCGATCAGGCCTGACGAAGACCGGGCCCCTGCCAGGTATGGGCCAGAATACGGGTCCTTTTTATGCGTGCCCGTCATAAATTTCGAGGGGGGTCAGCTGACCCTTTTGACCCCCCCCCCCCCCCGCCCTGCGTGCGCCACTGCCAACTTGCCTCGGATACTCCCGCTACTTGCTGTGTCAGTGGTACCTAGAGAGAGGGGCGTCGCCACCGGGAGGGGGCGAGGGCTGTGGGCGGATCGCTCCGGCGGGAGTCCGCCCCCGCCCCCAGATTCGCAGGATTTTAGCATTAGCCCAATGGGGCTGGCCCCAAAACCCATGGCTGCCCCCCCCCCCCCCCACACCACACACACACACACTCAAAATGGTGTATCGACGCCACTGCCTAGAGAGGTGACTTGACTAAATTAGCGTACTTTCCGCTTCTTAAAAAAATGAACGATTTTTCTTGCGCATTACTGCTAAGTTGCAGTGGCATGGCTGTTAATTAACCACAGTCCACACAGGCACGTAACCAGAATTTCGTCCGGGGGGCGGCGCCTCGAAAGGGCCCCTTCCCGAGCGTTGAAAGGGCCCCCTTCCCAAGCGTTGAATGGGCCAAACAAAACGAATGAAAAGTCACGTCACAAGGATGGAGAATGCAGAATGGCAGGTATGGCATGGTATGGCATGGCAGGTATACCAACTTTTAGGAGCTGGAGTTAGTACACTGATGGGGTCTGCCATTTCAACTTTGGAACCAGCGACACCAGTGACCAATTTCACAAAGCAAAAAAGTTTGTAATTACAAAGAATGTATTTGTTATTACAAATAATTTGAACACATGTTTGTAGTTTGGATTTCACAAAACCCCAGGGCAGTAAATATCAATTTACTATTTACAAACTACTTTACAAAGATATTGTTTGTAAAAATGTTTGCAATTGCACATGTTCTATTTCTCAAAGGTTGACGGAAGTGAGGAAATGTTTGCAATTACAAACTTGTAATTCCAGTGGGTCAGGGGTTCTGAATTTCAGAAACTGCATTGACAGTTGACATTGTTTGACTGTTCAGGTTATTTTCTTGGTGAGGTTGTTACGTTGCCGAGGTTTTTAGGGTAATGGTTTAGTTATGCATAGGTATAGCTGCCCAAAACAAGTTATTTCCCCGAGAGATTCGAACAGGGATCTCCAGCTTTGAAGTCACATTGCACCTTACCGATTGCGCTGTGAGGGGCGCCTCCGCGCGGAGAAACCGCATGGCGATAGAATTGAAGCGGTCAACAATGTCTTGTGCAATGTACAGTGAACCTTCACCCTTTACGAAGTAAAGGGTGAATCGGCTAGGTTAGGTGAAAAAATGGTCGAGAAATTCAACGATCTTTCTTTTAAGAGTAGTTCTGTTGTTATGCTCCGCCACCTGGTGAATGGTCAAATTCTGTTTACTCTAACTGCTTACCAAGATGTATTTTTACGATCAGAGTTTGCCTTCCGATGAAATGTTAATTAAAAGATTATTCTCCCTATAACTAATTTTATGTTGAATACACAAATAAACCGCAATGTAAATATTTGTTAAATTAATTTGTTAACAATCAAATTATTTGTCATTAGCATCAAGTTTAATACAAACGTTCTTGATTTCAAGCTTTCTGCTGTACTAACATTTGTGTTTACAATTTTCTTTACAATCGGTAATTCAGAGGTGGTGAATGTTTGTGAAATGTCTTTTTGTGAGGTTTGCAATATTTTCTTGCGTTTGTATTCGCAAACATGTGTAATTACTAACTTCTTTGTGAAATAGGCCTCTGATCTTTCCACTCCGCATTTATGCATGTTTGGTGCTTATTAGTGCTGGTAAACATCTCTACTATGGACATTTGTATGCTATCGTATGTCAATGTCAGTATTTAGTGAATTATGTTGGTGGGGGGGGGGGGGGGTCAGCATGTGTGTATGTGTGTTGTGATTTTATTTATTTTCCCCATATACCACGGAAGGACGAGCAAGCGCTTTGCGCTCGCTCGTATTTACATATAAAAAAAAATCCGATGAAAAACCAAATCCGGACGATAGATTTAACACGTGGGGTCACTGCGCCACAAATTCACCTGGGTCTTCAAGAATGGCCTATAATAACATGATCCAGAAGGTCCTATTAGGTCCTAGACTCAAAACAGGAATTGTGCTCCAAAAGCATGTGCCCCCCCCCCTTGGCTGATTTCTAAATACGCCACTGCCCCAGAGCATATGTGTCGATTTATATACTTTTGAGGTGGCCCACGGCGCCCCCAAAGTTCCCCCCCCCAATGGTGATCTCGCCCTCCACCCCAATGAAATGACGTGCTCCCCCCCCAATACTTTCTGCCCTTAGATTACTTGATATATAGGTACAGTCATAGGCGTCCATTTGTATACTTTTGGAGCCCCCCCCCCCCCCCAATGTTGAGTTCGGCCACAAAAGGTGCTCTCGCCCCCCTCCCCCATGTTTTCTGGCCACTGGCGTATCCAAGGATCCCAAAGAGCCAGCCTCCCAAATAGCCTGAAGTTGGCCAAAGAATGGCGCATTTCCTAATTTAAATGCACATCTACGCAATTTATACGAGGGGAAATTTGCTTGAAATCACCTATTCATGCATGAAAAAGCGAAATCCGATGATTTAAAAAAAAGAATTGTGTGATTTTGGGCATTGGCCCTTCCAAAGCAGTTTCTTTGCTGTTCTGGCGTAACGAAAACGATTATTCACGCCGAAGCGTAGAACCTTTGCCATGCCTGGTAGGGCCCAATGCCGACCTGAGATGGCCGTTTACCACTTTGAGGACCCTCAAACGATCTAAAAGGGCGCTTTTCCAGCCTGAGAGCTTTAAGTCGGTAAGAGAGGAACAATGAACATCCCCTTCTTTGAGAGGATCATCGATCGACCTGAAAGGGCCATCGTCCGGTCTGAGAGTCCCCTTGCCAGGTGTGGAAAGGCTTTACCTATATGCTAGTCTGAGAGGGTCATTACGAGGGTTGAGAGAAGGAGCCTGAGAGGGCCTTTGCAATACCTGATAATTATCTAGGCTTATCCACGAGGGCCAAAGTCAGGCCCGAGAGGGCCCTGTGCCAGTTTGAGATTCCGAGATTCTCGGCCATTCTGAAAGCCATTGGTCGGTTGTAGGCTCGGCCAAAACTTTGGTTTGAGGCGCCGTCCGAAACAAGGCCAAAACTCGTGTGGCTTTATGTTTGCGTTAATAACTGATTTTAAACAAACTTGTACCTGTTCCTTACATTTTCTTTTACAATCATGAAATGTGTTATTTTTGGCCGATTTCAGTCGTTTTGGTAAAACCGTTGCACTGATATAGGCCCTATTGGACCCGTCCCTGTTTGGCCCCCAACCATTTGGAAAAATCGACACCGCTGCCCCAGAGGTCACCAAAGGGCATGATAATATTTTTTCTCCCAAAACGCTTTCACAAATACCATTTTATTGGTTAGACATATATACATGATTTTAACACTATCGTGTTTATCTCGTCAAGGCGCTTCGAACCGTAGTAATGGTGACCTAGTTAGGTCAACTTCAAAATTTGACCTTAGGTCAAGATCATTTGGTGACCCAGGTATGTCATGTTGCATATGGGGCGACGCGACTCGACGAGAAAACACAGTGGTGTCGTTTGCACGTCTCTATCTGTATTACCGAGCGGGCGCGAAGCGCTGGTGAGGTTTCTCGTCAACTTACTAGACAAATTTGCATTTGACCCGGCCCGAACCGGCCCGACCCGGCCATACAGACGCTTTTCGGAAGCTAATAACTTTGCAACCACTGTTCCGATTGAAATTGGGTTTTCACCATTATATAAAACCATCAAATAAATTTTGATATCGGTATGGTGCGTTCTGATAGGGTTGGTACCACAGCGCGTGGCACACGCAAGCGTCGAAATGAACACAAATAATTATTGAAAAAAAATGGCATGATTCATCTGAGTATTAATATTTTATACGCTGAAGCATGCAGCGCTCAGGACGTACTCCCTTTTGGCGGATTCGAGAAAGGAGATCATGAACAATTTAATAAAACTTATTTTTTATGTTGGCATACATGAAGGCCTGGCAGGAGGACTAAACGGACTAAAATGACTATGTGTTACTACCACGTGTGCTCCCGTATCGTTTCATATTTCAAACCTGTTTTAGCTTTACCAGAGCGCGCCCGCTCGGTCATCGCCCAAAAAGGCGTTTTACTGGTTATATCAAGAGTTATTGGCAAAAAAGCGCTGGTGACCTGATATGACCTCAGCTGACCTTGCAGAGGTCACAGAGCAACAATTGCACCCGGATCATCAATAATGAGCTAAAATAATATGATTCTTAAAGAATTGGCCTGATCTAATGCATATTCTCTGAATAGGAAGCATTTGTATATTTTCCCATTTACTTATAATGGGAGGTCACGAAAACGACCTGACCTTAGGTCACCGATACAACTAATCCGAGATAAATGAATTTTAGGTACGTATGGCCTTATGCAATCCTACAAGTTTCAAATATCTCGGACACACTGGCACGACCGCAAACATTTTTGGATATAAGATCACTTGACGTGACCTGATGACCTTACCTGAGATGACCTGCAGTTAAAACTTACACAAACTGTGGATAATTGATGCCCGAATAGCTGTGCCAAATTTGGTGCCGCTGCTCACCACCGTTTTCTCGCTATTCCCGAAAAACCTCAGGGGGGGGGGGTGAAAATGACCCACCACCACCAAGGCGAGGGTTAACATGCATACATTTGGCCAATATTTAGGCGTATTTCAGACAATCTTTAGGGTTAAAAGGGGGCATTCTCATAAAAAGAAGAAAACAAACTTAACATCTGTGCCAAAAACGCATTATATTTACAACCCGGAGACCGACATTTTGAGGTCATAAGCTGGGTCAGTTTACGTGTTAAGTTAATGGTGAAGGGAAAACTTCAAGCCCATGTGACGTCATGTCACGTGACGCTATCAAATCATCTCCGTTGGGGGCCGGCTGTAAGTGTCGTTGCTCTGATATTCAAATTATCTGTTTTATCTTTATTTCATTCGCTTGTGTCTCTCATTTGGGAGCAAACCTATCATTTGCAATCATCTTTCAGTTGGGCAATTAATGCAAATTGTATATAGTTTCATGGAAACACATAACCACGAACTGTATCCACGAACCACGAACTGTAACGAACTGTATAACCACGAACTGTATGGACAGAAATAAGGAATCAATTCATGCAACATTGTATTTCTACGATGTTCTACGGGTTTTACTTTGGTGAAGGCACTTTCATTACAGATGCGTAAAAATGGCAGGTAATGTAATCGTGAGCGAGGCTTCTATGTTCTTCAAGATTTTAAAAGATTTGTGGACAGTGGCACCCGGTCGTTCTGACAGACCATGCCTGTAATCCCTCCGCATAACGGGGTGTCGGACACTGTACCGGCTCTGCCGATGTTCCTTCCCTCGGCTGGGTGGGAAAAATCGGTGCCGATCGGCCGGCTCTGATAGCGCCACTGGACAGCAGGATGATGTCACCCTCGTCTCTGTACCGCAACTCGACTGATTAGCGTCCTTGTGGGTGTGATATTTGAAGACTGCCTAATTCGGCTTAATTCATGAGACAGAGAATAACGGTCGCATGGCAAACAAATCAGAAAGGATTTGTATGGGGCCGTGAACTAAATGGGAATCGCCGATCATCGCCGATCGCCGATTTCGGCCAGCTCGGATCCAACGCTGAAGGTTTGGTGACGATGGGCTCGTCCACAAGGGGTTTCCATATTTTTTATATATCAGATTTGGTCAATATAGATTTAACCAACGTTGACTAAACACAAAAGGAAACGTTTCCGACAAGGACAAATTGAACGGTGGCTTGATGACAGTTGGTCCGATAGGTTTTGGGCGAGGGTTGTCTGCAAGTTTCATTTTATTTTGTAGATTCTGTTTTTTATATACTTTGTGGTGCATTTTAATGCTTAGGAAATATTAAAACATGTCTTACCCGTTGCACAACATTCAAATACTATCTCTCTGCTTAAAACTGATTCACATGAATTTAACAAATAACAAGTACTGATAAAAAACAAAACAAAAAATTGGAACTATTACAAATAAAATAAAATACGTCAGACACGGAAGCGAAGCGGGACAAGTCGCGCAATGTTTCGGCACGGTTAACCCATCTCCGCTCCATTTTACCACCCACGTCTCTATTTTTATTTCATTTTATTTTCCGTTCTATCATTGGTATCCTCGCTGCTTTTAAGCACAAGTAGCTAAGCGCTCTGTTTCAATCCGGGTGGCCAAGCGGCAAACGGTGCCAGGATCAGCAACAGCTGCAGTCGAGTTCAATGCCATATCGATCGGAATGGAGCTAGTCACGCACTAACGCCGCTTTGTCGAACCGCCACAAGTGTACATACAGAGCAAGGTCAACGACCAACCCATATTATCTTATATTATTAATTATAATATGTCCGTCCGTGTGTGCGTGCGTGCGTGCGTGCGTGCGTGCGTGGTACGTACGTGGATATCAAATAATGTAACGGCCATACACAAATCGGTTAATAACTCGACAACCGTTGCAGCTAGGTGCGTGAAATTTGCCACGCAGGTTCGGTGGCAGAGGCGCACCATCGTCTAAAAATTTCAACAAGATCCAACATACGTGTCGGCTGCTGTGTCGGCCACAACTGTGTCATTGGTTTAACATAGGAAACGGCCAAATTCAGAAATCGACGAAAACGGCCAAACGCGCGTCGATCCCGGGCCGATAACTCGCAAACCGAGGGTTGCAGCGGCATGCGATAAACACGATTCAACAGAGAGTAGAGAGCCTGGCGTGTCACATGTCGTTCAGAGCAACGTTTAGTTCAAGTAGAAAGTTATGACAACTTACATAAAAGGCGGCATTTTCAGTATTTAAATCGGTACTCGGAAACTGTTGAACATAGACCGCTGAGACTTCACCACTTTGCAGTGAAGGTACCCTCTTTAAATTATATTTGGAACACAAAGCTGTTTAAGTAATATTTAGGCAGGCTGACGGGCGTTGCAATATTTATGCAATATTTTTTACCATGATATTCTTCCCAACACCGTAAAGGATAACACGAAGACGAGTTTTCACAACAAAAAAACAAACAATATACACCCGGATAGCGCCGTCTTTACTGACCACTATCCACCCAAAATATTTCGCTTCTAGCGGATAGATAACTTATGATGAAGACAAACGTGAATAATTCCTGACGCTATGACGCGGACTCGCCGGGAATCGCCAGGCGACGGCTGCGGCCGGGATTAGTTTGCCGTACGCCGTCAGAGGCGCTAGCTGACGGCCAGTGACCTTGGCCGGCGAGCGCGTGAGTTTCCCACGGCCGACAGCGGGCGCCTTTCATAACATATAAATCGGACAGGGAAGTGGGCAGATAATGAATTGGCTGGCTATATATATTAGCTGGTTACACAAATACATGTGTCCTATGCTATCCACCAAAAATATACTGCCACCGACTAATAGTTAAGTTATGAGGAATCCAAACGTAAAATATTGATTAACACTTAAAAAATGGTCGCTGAGCAGTACGCGTCGGTGGTGTAGTGGGTAGCGTCGCTGATTACTAAATGAGTGAAGCGGAATCGAGTCCGGCAGGCACCCGGACTTTTCTAAAACGGGATACCAAATATAACAATATAAATTAGCTGGCTATAAAAATAAATGTTGATTATTACAATACATACCTAAATCGGACCTGTTAATGGGCATTGAACGTATTGGCTGGCTATGTAAATTAGCTGGCTATATAAATAAATGGGTATACAAATAAATGCCTATATAAATAAATGCTGTTATTAAAATAAATACCTAAATCGGACCGGTAAAATGGGCATCGAACGTATTGGCTGACTATATAAATTACCTGGCTATATAAATAAATGGCTATATAAATAAATGACCATACAAATTTCAGGCCTTCTAGTCTCTCATTAATTTAACCGTCCAACGTACCTTCGTCTTGTCTTGTTCTGCTGGAAAGCCATTGTACTATGTGAGGTGCTGGGTCGTTCACCTGCTACCCAGTAATTTGCCGGTCTCAACTCTTACGTCTTTAGTTCGATCAATGTTGATGTGGGTCATTGCCTATGCCAATGTTGGGATGAACATGACGTTTTCCCCGCTGAAAATGCACACTTATGACCTCGAAGTGTGGGCTATATAACCTCGGACCCATACTGCCCAAGGTTGGCTTTCTGTGTCCACTTAGCTTCCCCACATCGCCGACTGCTCCTGTACTGCTATGTTCCAACATTGTCTTCAGTAACGCCTTATTGCGTGCGTCAGGTGAGTTAAGAATGTCCATTTTTCGTTGGACTGATAGGTTTATGTTATGTGAGGGAAGGTTGCAAGGTGAGTTGCTTGTTAACATATTTGAATTTCAATATAGGTGAAAATATGGAAAACGATATTTCGAACAGTTTATTCCATCTAATAAAGCATATATTATCTTATCATCTTTGGACCTATACTTTTCAAATCGGACGCGAATCATTTGCTAAAAGGTGTCAATATTTTCCTACATGCACGTTTTGACGCATTCACGTGAGGGACAAACTGAAACAGCCTATCCTCTTGACAAGTTTTGGTATGTCCAAGAGCATCCGCTGTGATAGCCAACTCCAGGATACAGGGGCGCAGCCAGGGGGAGGGGCACAGGGGGCACGTGCCCCCTCCCCATTGGGTCGAGGGGGCCCCCTCGGCCCAGTGGGAGAAGGCCTCGGCCCCTCAGCCCAACCCCTATGATAGATATCGACGTAAAACTTACAGTACCTTATGCTGCATTAATTCTACGTCTTTTCACAAAAGTTCAATGAAATTGATGTAGTAATTTGGGAGATAATGACGTTTTAATGACGTCATGTCAACCATTTTTGGTCGAAATACAAAAAAATGGTTGACAAATCGTAGAAAATAGAGTTTTGAAGCAGATTGTAAATGAAAAACGTCAAAAGAAAGGAAATGACATTCTCTTCCAAATTACCATTTCGGATTTGCGGAAGTTTGGGTTTTAGATCCCTAAAAATACAAATGAAACTTTTTTCAAAAAACTTTTCACATTTTTTTCTTGGAAGATATGAAAAACGGAAAATATATGAGTGAGCCAGGTATGGACGAAACCCAAACCAAATTTCAAAGCAATATCTTTATTGACTTATGGCTCCCTAAGTATAAGTAACTCATGACGTCATTTTTTTAATTTACGTTTTTTGTGCTTTTATTGACCAGATACAGACAAATAAATGATGCCGCCACTGTTTTTCGGAGACAAAACTGGTCTAGAGACATGCCTGTTTTATTTAGATGAATCAATTTCAAATTTTGACTTTATGTGACCTGACCTGGACCGTATATGGTGTTAGCCCCCCCCCCCCCCCCCTTGTCGAAGGTCTGGCTGCGCCCCTGCCAGGATATGATCACGGAAGGTAAGAAGGCATAGCGCGAATTTTGGGCTTTCCAACGATGGTACACTGACAGTTGGTCCAATTCACCCTGAGCGGAACAAAAGAGAGTGACGTCCTCCACAACTGAGGACAAAAATAGGATGTAAGCCGACTGGACATGAACGGTTAATACCAACATAGCATGGTTGTCAGCTGAAAAAGGCGGCGGGGTGGGTTCTGATGAACAAGTGCACTGAGTCAACTTTTCTCTATGTCGGCCGTGATCCCTCCCGGCCTCGGAGCGCTGTGTTGCCAAGCTATCATTGTTGCTAGGCAACCGAAGTTCACGGCAACGATCGGTCTTACGCGGCCCTCGGCTTGGCGGTTTTCACTTAAAACTTCGTATCTCGGTTTGGGGCTGCGCGCTCTTGGTTTAACTAAATGTTTAACTCAGGAATTAGGTAATGAAAACATTACGTAATTCCTGAGGTCATGAGGTCATAACCTCAGGCGCATGACTCGAGGCGATTCATAACCTCAAGAGCTAATGGCTCGAGTTTTTTCCTGCTGGCATATTTCAAATCACAAGGAACTTATTTTAAAATATGATTTTTTTTTAAAACTAGGACGACACGTTAACTATGTGATGACTTTCTTCAACATCATTTTCGTTGTATAATAGTATGATAGGGAAGTTTCGGGCACGTCAGTGTCCTTCATCAGCCTGGTCCTCTCAGACATAAGTTCTCCCAGGCACACAACGAAGCTATTGCCTGAATCTTCATAATGGTACGTTACCGAGCTAACGCACTAACCGTCCACAAGTCATCACCGTGGTAAGCACTTGACATTGTCACAAACCTCCATCACGGTCGCAGACGTGTCAGCCGCTGAAGCTTGGTATTCAAGTAGCGATTTTTAGTGATCCGTCGCTTTAATCAGTAGATGTCAATATTATTGATACAACATTCCATTAGTTATCCCATGATTTAGGTCGTTCATGGCCTTGCATTACGCAAGCGTTGAGCGTAAAGCCAATATACATCGTAATCCTGCGGTTCTCCCAAAAATGCAATGAATACATTGTGAAATTGACATCGATCTATGCAAATAATCGCATGGATGAAACCACGAACCATGAATAAAGAGGTTGCAAGGTGCCGTGGACTCTGGAGGGGCCTGTAGTTTAAACACGTCTGTTTGCTTAGGGTCTTGTATTATGGTATCACGCCATAGTTGTCTGAATCGGTTCAGAGACCATGCAAAGGGTAATTGCAAATGCAACAGTGCCGTCATGTGCAGAGTGTGGTGCGGCCATTGCAATCCAGACTTGGGGCATTAACAGTCACCAGTCGATTCGTCAGAAATTTACCCATTACTAAAGAGAAGACAATATTTGTCACTGACCCCGTTTACATGAGTCAATCGGCTGTTACGTAAATTTACGATAAGCAAACTTACGCAAAAATGGCGATAACTCGACCCGTTTACATGAGCAAACCGACGATGTTGTCGTAAATTTACGTTTAGCCCATGGTTCAAATTATGCGCATTTTTTGCGTGATTTTACATATCTGGCGCTCTTGCGCTGAACAACAACGCAGCGAAACAAGCGTCTGGCCTGGCTTGTGAGGTTATTAAGTTACCTTGGCTTGTGAGGGCACATAGGTTGCGCGTTAAACAGAGATCTAAGAATATATAGAAGTTTGTAAAGATCAAAGTTAGATACTCCGGCTGTGTTTAATCCCTTTTGAACTTGAACTGCCGTGGGGAGATGGACGACGAGGTGTCTATCGCCCAGGCGGTTCTTTTGGTATGGCTCTGCGTCAGGCATTTGGCTGAGTGCCATAGAGCCGTCACCCACGGCGTAGGTGAAGGGATAGGTTTTGGTGGAGACGTCCAAACTGTCAGACGCCTGAGAAGGAGACGGCGGTTTATCATAAATCACCTCATGATCCTAAAGCAATCCCAGAGGCAGTTATTGAATGGTGGAAGAAGGTGGAGGCTGCCCAGGATTCGGAAGCTGTGGTTCCAACAAGAAGTGATGCAGGTTGGTACTTTTATGCATTTTTTTGTAAAAAATATTGCTGAAGTCAATGATGAACATGTAGCCTTCATAAGTGTACTTTTTCTGACTGCAATTCCCAACCTGGTTCTTCCAGGTTTGTGAAGAGATGTACTGGCAGACGGGTTAGGTTAGGCCAATACATATCCAGGTATTGGCTGCACAGGTGTCCCACTTCCGTACACCAGCTGTAGGTAGTGTAACAAGGGGCGGGCGGTGCAGCCGGTTTCATGACGTCACTGGGCATGTATTTTTCACTATCAGTGGTGGTAACAATTGTAATAACAAACAAACCTGACCTAACCTTCACAAATTACGGTTGCAGGGACCCATGTTTAGAACGCTCCGCTCACATTCGCTTACTGTGCTGCAGAACCTACAGGGAGGCTGTTGCCCCCCTACCCTCCCAGACCATCTCTTAGACAAAACATAACCCTACAGCGTAAACAAGTTGTCCAATGTATTTACGCCATGGGGTTAGGTTTTGTCTATGAGATGGTCTGGGGGGCCGTAGGTTCTGCAGTGCAGCGAGCAAATGTGAGCGGATCGTTCTAAACATGGGTCCCTGTGACCGTAATTGCTGTAAAGGTTAGGTGAGGTGTGATTATGTTATTACAATTATTTCCACCATCACTGCTCCCTGAGAATGCCTCTGCCCCCCTCCATCGTTGCCTGAAGACGCCTCTTTTCCTCAATCAGTCACAAACTATTGATTAACGCAGGATATGCCCTGGAAAGTTACGATTGATAGTGAAAAATACCCTCCCAGTGATGTCATCAAGCCGGCTGCACCACCCGCCCCTTGTTACACTATACCTACAGCTGGTGTTCGGAAGTGTGACGCCTGCACAGCTAATACAGATATCCAATCTTTGGACACATCCTAACATCAGACTTTTCATGCTACCAGAAAGCAGACAATACTGACACAATGCTTTAGTAATTAGTGCATCTGTATTGTTTACATTCTGATTGCCTGAAAAGTCAGGTTCTGACATATCTGCAGTGACAGCAGTTTACCCTTCCATAAACTGTGGTGACATTGCCACATTTTCAACTTCAACACTGTTGGGTAAAAGTCCAATATACGGACACGTCTTAATCCCTGACTTGTCATACTATCAGAATATAGACGATACAGATGCATGGCGCTTTCATACATTAGTATTGTTTACATTCTGATAGCATGACATGTCAGGGGTTAGTAAGTGTCAGGAGTTATGGCAGTTACCTGTATATCTCTCATTTTCACATGTCAGATAGCAAATGTGTGTGTCTAAAATATTGATGGGGGGGGGGGGCAAACAGTGCTGCCACTTATCAAGAGCTGGGGGACAATGACATTCAATTCTGTAATTCTGCCAATTCTGTAAATGCATTGGCCGTTATTCAAATGGTTCAGTTATTCCACACAGAGCAGGGTTTTTACTGAGGGCATTTGTCACATGTGAAAAGGAATAGCCAATCTAAAAATATGCAGTCAAAATATAGCATTGGCCTTGTAATATTCTCAGATAAATTGACATTTTTTCAGCTTGAAAAGTGTACATCACCAGATTGCATGCACAAGTTGTACATCACCACATTGCAGTACCAATTGTTATACAAAAGCTCCATCCATGCCCCTTTTTGAGTACCTACAGCATTATATTGCCAATTTTTGGAACAGACATTTTAAATGTTGTAATGTTGTAAAATGTTTCAGGCGGTTGAAATTATAAACAACCATAAACCCCACCCTTTCTTGTCTAGCTATTTCCAATGGATGTTCTGAAAAGTGAAATGTAGAAATATAACATACAATGTTGACATACACACTATCATGGGGAAGCGTGTTTGGAATCATCAACCAAGTTAAGGAGGAGGCTAGTACTTAGGGTGACATAAGTCAGTCAAAAATATAGATATTGCTTTGATTTGTTTTTGGGGGCATCGTCCATACTTGGTTCTCCAATATATCTTCCGGTTTTTGAATATGTTGAAAAGTTTGATTTTGTGGAAATTGTTCCCCCCCAAAAAATCATTTTTTTCTCACAAAATATTTGTATCTCTCAAATATATTCAAAAACAGGAAGATATATTGGAGAACCAAGTAAATGCAAAGCAATATCTATATTTTTGACTGACTTATCTCTCCCTAAGTACTAGCCTCCTCCTTAACTTGGTTGATGATTCCAAACACGCCATGGGGAGTGTGAGTACCCATGTGAACTCAAATGTAACCACTGCAGCAGAGCTGTCAGTGTCAACACTTGTCTTTACAACATTTATCCGTGTTCACAGACGCATTTCTCATTTTTGAGAAAGAAAATTTAGTTGAAGTTCTTATGTCAAGTTCTTATAAAATTGCTCATCTCTTTCGGATTTGTGAAATGTCTGTGATGCACATTTGTATGACTGACAGCCACATTCCTTTAATTGAAAGCCATAATGGTTGATGCTTGTATTGCCATATTCTTGGTGGTTATCACCTTCACAGCTTCCCCAGCTTGTTGGATTCCATGCCAGAGCAGGGTGGAAAAACAATAAATGTTGGGAAAATCGTAAAAATAGAGTTTCAAAGCAAATTCCAAATAAAAGACGTCAAAAGAAAGGAAATTACATTTTCTTCCAAATAGCTGCCTCGGATTTGTGATTTTTGACCCCCCCTAATTTTTTTTTCTCAGAAAAATGTCCACAAAATAAATTTTTGTGAATTCGAAAAGTGAATTTCTTAAGCTCGAATACCACAATCAAGTGCTCAAATCCTCGGAGGGAAAAAATGGGGTAACTTTTGCCACAAAAAGGTGCCCCAAAAATGGGGATACCTTTTGTCCCCCCCCCCCCCCCCAGTGGTTTTCCCTTAAAATAGGCCCTGTGCCAGTGATAACACTGTGTTTCATGAATTGTCACATAACTGTTAATTTACATCCCATTTCCAAGCCAAGTTGGGGAGGGGGGGGGGGGGGGCGCTGAAGCCCCCTAACTGAATTGGATTCTACACCCCTGTCCCATTGTTTTAAAAGCCCATTACCAGTGGCGTCGCTACACAATTTTGAGTGGGGGCCCGATAGGGTCTTTTTTGAGAAGGCTAGCCATGGGTTTTGGGAGCCAGCCCCATAATAGAAGCCACATAGGGCTAACATACAAATCCTGCGCATCGGGGGGGGGGGGGGGGGGGCGGACTCTGGCAGGAGCGATACTGGGGCCCGCCCCTCCCCCAGCCCCCCGTTTGCGACGCCCCTGCCCATTACACTGTCTTCAATGTTTTATAACTTTGTATGTAATCTTAGTCCAAATTACAACTATAAATGGAACTGTAACTAGGCTCAGTGGCCACACGTCAGTTGGCTAGTAACAGGTTTTAATTACAATGTATCTACTGCTTACAGATTTGGGAACAAGGTCGCTGGCTGGAGAACTTCCGAATGACGAAAGGGTCATTCATGAAGCTCGTCGACCTTGTGCGCTACAAGATGGAACCACAGCCAACTGCTGTGAGGGAACCTATACCTCTGGAGGAAAGGGTAGCAATGGCCCTATACAACTTAGCCAGCAATATGGAATATCGAGTCACAGCAAATCAGTTCGGCTCACACAAGTTCACGGTAAGCAGGATATACCTACATCATGCTACCTTCCAATGAGACAAGACACAAATCGATCCCTATAGTCCGCACACGCACCTGAGTTAGTGGGGCGTATGGGCAGAAACTTGCCCACTTTGGCAAGGTCGGATGCAATCACTTTGGTGCTTAACATTTGCCCTGAGTGTGGATGACCTGTAGTCATTGGCATTGACCGGGATTTGGGTCGGATGATGTTGGGGAGTGGAACCATTTTAAGATGTCATGTGTTGCATTACAGATGCAGGAATTATGCCTGATAAATTATCGCTTGCCCACCATTGACAACCCTCCCTTAGTTTTCCGGCTTATGTGGTGACTATGACTGGTTAAATGAGTTAACACAGGACATAGGCACTGTCAACATTGACACACTGGCGAACGCTAGTCTGCGTGCAGGGAAGTGATTGATTATTCCCTTGTCTGTTAACAGGTGAGGAAACACCTCATAGGATTTTGTAAAGCTGTGGTTGAATGCATGCGAGATTACATCAAGATGCCATCCGCCACGGAGGCCGTCGAGATATCACAACGGTGGGATACAAAGTGGTGCTTCCCACAAGCGTATGGTGCCATCGACGGCACGCACATTCCCATCACTGCCCCCAGCGATGGCTACCGAGATTACGTAAATCGGAAGGGCTGGCCGTCCGTGCAGCTCCAGGCAGTCTGCGATGACAGATACATGTAAGTAGCAAGTGCCTGTTGTTTGTTTCACCCCGTGGTATGGTAAGGGGACAAATAAATAGATAGTTCCATGGTTTTTACAACAAAAACTTGCATGATACTTGACATGACAATACGTTTACTCGCCAGCCGCCACCGGATGTAGTATGCTATGTGAACGTTTTATACATGATCAAAGATGGCGTGAGCCTTGGATGTCAGCCACACATGCAGCTTAGGGTCGACTCAAACTAGGCGATTCTTCGCGCGGCAGGTTGCCATCGCAAACATCCTTACTAGGCTAACCGACGGGTTGAACATTTTCATATAATTATTTTCAGTTCTGCAAAACAAACACTGACATTTATAACTGAAAAGCTCACGCTTAGCAAAAAGCACATTGGGCGTATATGCAATCACAGGACCGGCTTTGTTGCTTTTACTTTTGAAACACTAATGAAATGGTGCATACAAATAGGTGTTGTTCTTCCATAGCGTTTTTTTCATTTTGCAAGAGGCGTCAACACAGCTGGTAGTTATCACTCGACGTACTTGTTCTTATGAGCCATTTTTCACAGGTTCCGCAGCGTCAATTGTGGTGCCTGTGGGAGCAGTCACGACGCGGGTGTGCTGACAACTCGCCTGTACCAGCATTGCGATCAGTTACCAAAGGTAAGCGCGCCGAAGCACTAATGGATATTGGAATAGTACTCCCGTTGGTATTGCTAAGGCTGGAACAGATTCGCTTATCACATATGACAACTAATGAAAACGCTCTTTACATCCTTGCTCTCTTTATAAACCTATATTGAAAATGATGAACATTACGTCGCACTCGCACCTCATTAAATCACTGTGACATCTCCTATTCTGTCTGGTTCGTGGTCCAGAGTGGATAATGAGGTACGAGCGGTGAGGCTATCTTACGAACCCCGGCTCAATGCAACTCCATACGCCCTGTGCAGCACGCGTGCCGCCTAGTCGCCGCCTGCCGATCGCCGACAGTGAAGGGCGACCCACCAGCTGACGCTTTCAGCGGTCACGTGACCTGAGTGCTTTGTCGGGCTCTGCCTGCATTGCCTCACGTGCTATGGCTTGCGCCCCATCATGTGCGCTGTCCTGTGTATTGTTCCACCCTGCAACACGCACTATGTGTTGTCCTATTCCCTACCCCGTTGCATGCTGCAACGTCACTCAGCGCACCTGTTTATTTCAGGAACCGAAGACGATAGAAGGCGTTCCTGTGCAGCTCTGCATTCTCGGAGACCCGGCGTATCCGTTGCGACCATGGCTTATGAAGCCCTACGCCCTGGCCCTGGCGTCAGCAACAACCAGGGGACTGACAGAGGAGCAAGAACAGCTGGAGGCGGAAAGAGAGTCTTTCAATGTGTATCACAGTGCGGGGCGCATGGTGATAGAGTGCGCATTCGGTAGGCTCAAGGGGAGATGGCGCAAGCTACAAAAGAGAATGGAAATCGATATAGGGAACGTGCCGCTTGTAGTCACAGCGTGCTGCATCCTCCACAATTACTGTGAGTCACAGCGTGAGATCTTCCATGACGCTTGGCTCCCCAGTCTGGATGTCGCCCGTCAGTATCCCCAGCCTGGCGCAGGTTCACATGCGGCATCTAACGAGCGCAGCTCGAAGGACGCCCGGGATGCAATCAGGACACATCTTGCAAAACACTACCCGCTGAAGCAGTCGACTCTGCGGCTATCCGCGCGTTGATCTCTCGGGGCGTGGTGGGGCCACAGCCACTGCACCTCACATCCCTGCCGACAATCCGCTACTGGGGCGAGGCCGGCATCTGCCATCACCGCGTGAGCCGGGGTGGAAGGAGGCATCCAGAAATGCGTTTATCCAGAAATCCAGAAATGCGAAATGCGTTTGTTGTCGTGTTAGTTTGGCCTGACATGGCCCGGCGATGGTTGACACGTTTTCGGTGTTGAGCTAACCTGTCCAGAATTTCCACAGGTAATATATGTGTCGCAAATGCATGTTTTTTCATCTCACAAAGGTGCTGTGCTGAGTGAAATGTTGATGGATTTTGGCATCAACATGACAGTCATGCACGTCCTAAATTGATTAAACCGGCAGCCGCCGGTCCTTCCGGCCTTCAAGTTTCTGTTTTCAAGTACTTTATGCAATATTTGTTTTTGATCCGGTACCGAAAGCTACCGGATCAAAAACAAATATCGCCACTTCCAGGCGAGCCACCACCGCCGCCCGGCGAGCCACCGCCGCTGCCGGGCGAGGCATCACCGCCGCCCGGCGAGCCACCGCCGCTGCCGGGCGAGCCGCCGCCGCCGCCGCCGCTACCGGGCGAGCCACCGCTGCCGCCGGGCAAGCCACCGCCGCTGCCCAGCGAGCCACCATCGCCGCCCGGCGAGCCGCCGCCGCTGCCGGGCGAGCCACCGCTGCCGCCGGGCAAGCCATCGCCGCTGCCCAGCGAGCCACCACCGCCGCCCGGCGAGCCACCGCCGCTGCCGACTGTGACATCTCCTATTCTGTCTGGTTCGTGGTCCAGAGTGGATAATGAGGTACGAGCGGTGAGGCTATCTTACGAACCCCGGCTCAATGCAACTTCATACGCCCTGTGCAGCACGCGTGCCGCCTAGTCGCCGCCTGCCGATCGCCGACAGTGAAGGGCGACCCACCAGCTGACGCTTTCAGCGGTCACGTGACCTGAGTGCTTTGTCGGGCTCTGCCTGCATTGCCTCACGTGCTATGGCTTGCGCCCCACCATGTGCGCTGTCCTGTGTATTGTTCCACCCTGCAACACTGTGCTTTGTCGGGCTTCTTGGAAAAATGGAATCAGCGGTTTTCGTGCCGAGGCCTTGTCATGTCCCATGCATTTAAAGCATTCCGAAATAAATTAGCATACAAACAAACGTATATTCTTGTATATCGAGCGTTCAGCGTACACACAACATTTTACGACTTCTGAATATGCGCAGGGCGCAGACGCGTGAAAATCCTCACAGGTGGCACTAATCAAAAGTTAAAATAACAAACGTCCATTCTAGGATATCATAATCGAACTTTAAACAATCTCAGCGGCGCTCAAGAGCGGTCACGGACAAGGGACGGGCACGGACACTCAATGTCTTGGCGAGCGCGACCTCCACCGGCGGCGGTCGTGCGCCGGCTGGTCCGCGTGCTCTCTGATGCTGCGCATCGCCTCTACCGCCTCCCGCATCACCTCCCGTCCCGCTCTCATCTCTTCCAGCAGCGCCTGCTGGAACAGATCGTCGCGGGCGTCCCGCGCCTCCTGGCGTCTGGCTGCCTGGCGCTCCTCCTCCTCTATGGCGGTTAAGGAGGCCAGCGCTTTATCCCGTTGGGACGTGGCGACGCGGCGCCGGGCCTGCCGCTGCTGTGTGGCCCTCGGCGTGCCGCTCAGGCCGTCGTCGTCCATCTGAGCGGGAGGACTCTGTGGGGTAGCGAGTCTGGTGGGATGGCGTTGCCGAGTGCCCGCTGGCTGCGATGGGCACACGGAGCCGGAGGATGAGGATGAGGATGTGGACGAGGAATTGCGTGGACGGGCTGTACATGGGACGGGGCGGGTTGTGGACGGGCCAGAGCGAGAGTTAGATGGGCCGGTGCTGGGCGTGGGCGATCCAGAGCGGGGCGAAGGCGGGTCATGACAGGTGGACGGATCGGGACGGGGTGTGGATGGTACGGGTCGTGGAGCAGACGGGACGGGTCGAGGAGCAGGAGCAGACGGGACGGGGCCGGGTCGTGGAGCAGACGGCACAGGTCGAGCACCAGGCGCGCCGGGACGAGGAGCAGATGGGCCGGTGCTGGGTCGAGGAGCAGATGGGCCGGGCATTGGTCGAGGAGCAGATGTGCGGTGACTGGGTCGAGCAGCAGATGGGCCGGGGCTGGGTCGAGGAGCAGATGAGCCGGAGCTTGGTCGCGGTGGGGACGGGTCCGAGATGGTGAGGGGAGGAGGTAAATAGGTGATGCCGCTGTCGTCTTCCTCGAGCACCACCTGCGGCGTCAGCTCCTCGGCGATGGTTGAACCATCGTCGGACTCGGTATACAGCTCCTCGGCGATGGTCGATACGTCGTCCGTATTTACTAGCATCTCGCTGCCTCGGAAGCTGACGAAGGGGTCCACTGAAACGATACATGGAAGTCGGTTAACGAGGAATATACAACATGTCAAAGGTCAGATGGGCATTATGCAGACACCGCTTTTGAGTGGGTGACACAGACACGGTCCGAAGTCGACATGTATCGCATAGTCGAGTTTTTGTGATTGTGGTTTAAAAAAGTATGCACCTGACGATAAACTTAGCCATGCAGTGGTCACGCAGACGTACATTCGCAATGATTGGACGATTATATCTACGTGTCATATGAATGTACTGACCGAAAAATGGAAGTTCTAACAATAATTAAGCCATAAACCGGCCTCAATGCGGTTGGCCGTCTTGTATTAATAATCATGTCCTGTCCTGTAATCCTGACACAATAAGACCTGTTTGATAAGGTAGAGCAGCTGCGAGACTCTGACGCCACCCCAACTCATCGTTGCATACGTGGCGTATGTAACGAACCTGCAAGTGCAACATCTGGCACACTGAGGGACCGTAAGATCAGGAAATATGAATGCAAAATTATTATGTGTAATATCTAGTTAACATCCAAATAATTAATGGAGGTGTTGACACTAGCAAGACATCATCTTCTCACCATAGGGCTCCTCCTCCACCTCTTCAAAGGTGATATCCATAGCCGTGATGCAGGCGGTGGCAGTGGGACGCCCTCCCAGGAGCTCTCGGAGCAGGTCTTCGTTGGGAAGCTCCTCCAAACGCCCTGCTCCAGAGCGCGCCATGGCTCTACTGCTAGCGTTAAACTTATTGCGCAGCGCCTTCAGTTTATTCCGGCACATGTCCGGCGGGCGGTCGTACCCCCGCTCGGTCATCGCCTCGGAGAGGTACTGGTATATCTGAAAAGAGAAAGGAAGACCCAATGAGAACAGCTTCAATTTCAGGATGTGTATAAAAGGTGGTCACTCAATCAGCATACATCATACAGTGAGGGGAGGCTAGGGGTCTGATGGTGTGACTGTGAGGGGAGGCTAGGGGTCTGATGCTGAGGGGAGGCTAGGGGTGTGACAGTGAGAGGAGGCTAGGGGTGTGGTGAGAGGAGGCTAGGGGTCTGACGGTGAGAGGAGACTAGGGGTCTGATGGTGAGGGGAGGCTGGGGGCCTGATTCATGAGAGGCTAGGGGTCTGACGGTGAGGGTCCAGGCTAGGGGTGAGACGGTGTGGGGAGGCAAGGAGTGAGATAGTCAGGGGAGGCTAAGGGTGTGACGGTGAGGGGAGGCTAGGAGTGAGATAGTGAGGGGAGGCTAAGGGTGTGACGGTGAGGGGAGGCTGGGTCTGATGGTGTGACTGCGAGGGGGGCTAGGGGTATGACGGTGAGGAGAGGCTAGGGGTGTGATGGTGAGGGGAGGCCAGAGGGCTGACAGTGAGGGGAGGCTAGGGTCTGACGGTGAGGGGAGGCTAGAGGTATGATGGTGAGGGGAGGCTAGGATCTGACAGTGAGGGGAGGCTATGGGTGTGACAGTGAGGGAAGGTTAGGGGTATGATGGTGAGGGAAGGCTAGGGATCTGATGGTGAGGGGGGCTAGGGTCTGACAGCGAGGGGAGGCTAGGGGTCTGACGGTGAGGAGAGGCTAGAGGTCTGATGGTGTGACGGTGAGGGAAGGTTAGGGGTATGACGGTGAGGGATGGCTAGGGTCTGACGGTGAGGGGAGGCTACAGGTGTGACTGTGAGGGAAGGCTGGGTCTGATGGTGTGACTGCGAGGGGAGGCTAGGGGTCTGACGGTGAGGGGAGGCTAGGGTCTGACAGTGAGGGGAGGCTATGGGTGTGACAGGGAGGGGAGGCTAGGGGTCTGACAGTGAGGGAAGGTTAGGGGTATGATGGTGAGGGGAGGCTAGGGTCTGACAGTGAGGGGAGGCTATGGGAGTGACGGTGAGGGAAGGTTAGGGGTATGACGGTGAGGGGAGGCTAGGGTCTGACGGTGAGGGGAGGCTAGAGGTCTGATGGTGTGACAGTGAGGGAAGGTTAGGGGTATGACGGTGAGAGAAGGTTAGGGGTATGACGGTGAGGCTATGGGTGTGACGCTGAGGGAAGGCTAGGGGTCTGATGGTGAGGGAAGGCTAGGGGTCTGATGGTGAGGGGAGGCTAGGGTCTGACATTGAGGGGAGGCTATGGGTCTGACGGTGAGGGGAGGCTAGAGGTCTGATGGTGTGACAGTGAGGGAAGGTTAGGGGTATGACGGTGAGGGATGGCTAGGGTCTGACGGTGAGGGGAGGCTACAGGTGTGACGGTGAGGGGAGGCTGGGTCTGATTGTGTGACTGCGAGGGGAGGCTATGGGTGTGACGGTGAGGGAATGTTAGGGGTATGACGGTGAGGAGAGGCCAGAGGTCTGACAGTGAGGGGAGGCTAGGGGTCTGATGGTGAGGGGGGTAGGGTCTGACAGCGAGGGGAGGCTAGGGGGTCTGACGGTGAGGGGAGGTTATGGGTGTGACAGTGAGGGAAGGTTAGGGGTATGACGGTGAGGAGAGGCTAGGGTCTGACGGTGAGGGGAGGCTAGAGGTCTGATGGTGTGACGGTGAGGGAAGGTTAGGGGTATGACGGTGAGGGAAGGCTAGGGGTCTGATGGTGAGGGGAGGCTAGGGTCTGACAGTGAGGGGAGGCTAGGGGTCTGACGGTAAGGGGAGGCTAGAGGTCTGATGGTGTGACGGTGAGGGAAGGTTAGGGGTATGACGGTGAGGGATGACTAGAGTCTGACGGTGAGGGGAGGCTACAGGTGTGACGGTGAGGGGAGGCTGGGTCTGATGGTGTGACTGTGAGGAGAGGCTAGGGGTATGACGGTGAGGAGAGGCTAGGGGTGTGACAGTGAGGGGAGGCCAGAGGTCTGACAGTGAGGGGAGGCTAGGGGTCTGACAGTGAGGGAAGGTTAGGGGTATGATGGTGAGGGGAGGCTAGAGGTCTGATGGTGTGACGGTGAGGGAAGGTGAGGGGTATGACGGTGAGGCTATGGGTGTGACGGTGTGAATCATACCCATATACAGTGAGGCTATGGGTGTGACGGTGAGGGAAGGCTAGGGGTCTGATGGTGAGGGAAGGCTAGGGGTCTCATGGTGAGGGGAGGCTAGGGTCTGACAGTGAGGAGAGGCTAGGGGTCTGACGGTGAGGGGAGGCTAGAGGTCTGATGGTGTGACGGTGAGGGAAGGTTAGGGGTATGACGGTGAGGGATGGCTAGGGTCTGATGGAGAGGGGAGGCTACAGGTGTGACGGTGAGGGGAGGCTGGGTCTGATGGTGTGACTGCGAGGGGAGGCTAGGGGTATGACGGTGAGGAGAGGCTAGGGGTGTGACGGTGAGGGGAGGCCAGAGGTCTGACAGTAAGGGGAGGCTAGGGGTCTGACAGGGAGGGAAGGTTAGGGGTATGATGGTGAGGGGAGGCTAGGGTCTGACAGTGAGGGGAGGCTAGGGGTGTGACAGTGAGGGAAGGTTAGGGGTATGACGGTGAGGGGAGGCTAGGGTCTGATGGTGTGACGGTGAGGGAAGGTTAGGGGTATGACGGCGAGGCTATGGGTGTGACAGTGAGGCTATGGGTGTGACGGTGAGGGAAGGCTAGGGGTCTGATGGTGAGGGAAGGCTAGGGGTCTGATGGTGAGGGGAGGCTAGGGTCTGACAGTGAGGGGAGGCTAGGGGTCTGACGGTGAGGGGAGGCTAGGGTCTGGCAGTGAGGGGAGGCTACAGGTGTGACGGTGAGGGGAGGCTAGATGTCTTGACAGTGAGGGGAGCTAGATGTCTTGACAGTGAGGGGAGGCTAGGGGTCTGACGGTGAGGGGAGGCTAGGGTCTGACAGTGAGGGGAGGCTATGGGTGTGACAGGGAGGGAAGGCTTGGGGTCTGACAGTGAAGGGAGGCTAGGGTTTGACGGTGAGGGGAGGCTAGGGGTCTGACAGTGTGAGGAGGATAGGGGTCTGCCAGGGACCGCTAGTGGGCCAGAGTGTTATGACGTCGCAAGCAAATTGTACCAGTTAAATATTTAACGCTAAATATTTATTTATTTATAAATCAATCAATATTTAGTGGTACCATGTGCTTGCGATGTCATAACACCCTGGCTCACTAGCGGTCCCTGGCGGCCAACTGCTGCAACAACTCCAGCTGATAGTGCTAGCCAATCTAGACACCGGGTGGTTCGCTGTTTTTCTGCACAATAGATGTCAACAAAAAATGTGCCATACAATTAGCAGCACAAAGGATTTCCATGTTATTTACAAAAATCATGAAATCACCAACCCAACTTTCCGCTTAAAACTAAAAGTTGAATATCTTCCAAGACAAAAATTTCCAGAAAAAAGTTCACGCACATGTTCAGCTGACCTCTCCTGACATGTAGTCATACAATTAAGTGTGATTCAACAACTTTCAAAAAGGTGGGACAGTCCCTTTAATAAGTATGATATTTGGATGTGGTCGAAGATTGGATCTTATACTGACTAAACAACCCACAGTGCCTTTCTTGGTATTAGCTGTGCAGGCATCACACTTCTATACACCAGCTGTAGGTAGTGTAACAAGGGGTGGGCGGTGCAGCCGGCTTGATGTCACTGGGAGAGTATCTTTCACTATTGGTGGTGGAAAGTTTGAAATAATTGTAATAGCATAATTTAACCCGACCTAACCTTTACAGCAATTACGGTTGCAGGGACCAACAGTTAGTATGATCCACTTGCTGCGCTCCAGAACCTACCGCACAGCAAGTGGACGGGGTGGCTGTCACCTGAAGGTGACAGGTGACAGCCACCCCGGACTCCCTCAGACCATCTTGTAGACAAAACCTAACCATACAGTGTGAATAAGTTATGATGTATTTATGCCGTAGGGTTAGGTTTTGTCCACAAGATGGTCTGGGGGTCCGGGGTGACAGGCCCCCAGTAGGTTCTGCAGCACAGCGAGCGAATGTGAGCAGTACTCTAAACATGGGTCCCTGCAACCATAATTGCTGTAAAGGTTAGGTCAGGTTGGATTATGTTATTACAATTATCGTTTCCACCAGAGTGAAAAATACTCTCCCAGTGACGTCATCAAGCCGGCTGCACCGCCCGCCCCTTTTTACACTACCTACAGCTATTATACAGAAGTGTGACGCCTGCAGAGCTAATACCCCATTCTTTACCATAATCAAGGCCGACCATAATTGGGTTCAACCCCAAGCTGTTACAGGAATGTTAAAGATTATGTTACTCTTTTACACATACACTAAATTAACCCACAAATTTGATGAATGACTAAGCACTGTCTCTAATTAGGGTAGAATAACCCTTATCCGAACTAAAGGAACTTTACTGTCTAAACTGATGCCATCACATGCGGAACTTTATATACTTTTGGGGTTGTAGCTACAACTGCATCCTCAAAAATTAAAACCCCAATTATGAATATTACAGCCCCAACATTGTCATGTCAGTGACCTAAGTAAATAAATACTGTGAACGGTACACAAAATCACCAAAGGATTTTCAATAACAATCATATGAAAATAATGAAAACATATATGAACAAACAGAAGAAAAAAACACAGAAATATTGAAAAGCAATAACACACATACGTCATTGCAACAGACAAGATAAATGTGCATATTTTGGCATAGCCACATCATATTTGCCTCTTGTATTATTACTAAAGTGATGCTGTTTGGTTCTCGCCTAATTTGTTTGCCTTGTGGGAAATATGCTATATGTATTTATATATCTCAGCTGTAATATATAAAAGGACCGGACCTAGACCATTTGCATCACCAGTCACTGTATTCTTGGCGAGGAGCAGCATGGTTTCCGGCCCGGGCACTCCACGGAGTCGGCAATGCTGGACGCTGTTGGCCGCGTTGTTGGGCGCATAGATCAGGGAAATATCGCTTGTCTAACAACAGCAGACACCTCTAAAGCCTTTGACAGCGTCCCGCATTGCCGGCTCCTGGAGAAGCTCGGGTGGTATGGTATTGACGCGCACTGGTTTCGTGACTGGTTGTGTGACCGTTCACAGCGTGTGATGGACAGTGAGAGCGCCCCAGTGTCGCACGGTGTAGTACAGGGGTCCCTTCTCGGGCCAATACTCTACCTGTTGTACACAAACGACTTTCCAAGTTACTTCACTGACACACAAATTGTAATGTATGCCGACGACATTCAGTTCATCCACTCATGCCTTCCCTGTAACATTCCAGCTCTAAAGCAGAACGTGGAGGACACTCTGAAAGCGGCACATGTGTGGTTTGTAGCCAATAGTTTAAAACTAAATCCAAACAAGACAGAGATTTTGCTTGTCAAAACACGTCAGCGCCAGATACCGAACAATTTTTCAGTTACATTCAACGGCGCCACTCTGGTCCCCTCATCCAAAGCCAAAATATTAGGAATCATAGTCGATGCCCATCTCACATGGGAACCACATGTATCACTCGTGGTGCGCCGTTGCTACGCTACGTTGCGCGGTCTTTCAAAACTGTCGCATAGTCTTTCATATGATGTTAAGAAATTTTTGATAGAATCGCTAGTCATCCCTCATATCATGTATTGTATCACTGTGTGGGGCGGGTGTGGTGTGACGCAGAAAAAACGCGTGCAGAAGGTGCTGAATCACTGCGCTCGCGTCGTGTTCTCCGCTCGTAGATCAGAGCATGTCACTCCACTTCTTGAGGAGCTGCAGTGGGCATCGATTGACATGCGCGTGTGCGAGCGAGATATCGCAATGCTCCATCGGCTGTTTAGTCACCAGTATGCACCTCAGTGTCAACGAAACTCGATAAGTTACCGCAGTGACGTGTCTGTCAGGGACACTCGGGCCGCAGCCGCTGGACAGCTCCAGCTTCCGCGCGTGCGCACCGAAATGGCCAGACGGTATTTTGGATACAGGGCGCTCTCACTGTGGAACATGGCTCCTACGGATGTAAAGGAAGCCAAAAGCTCAGCTGGAAGTAGAAGGAAGGCGGAGGCATGGCTGAGGGCGCGAGACCATGCCAGGTGACTAGAATAATTGTGTCATATGTTCGCGACTTGTTTCTGAACGGATTGTCTATGTATTTTATCCAGTGTTCCATTTTACCCTGTGTTTTACTATATATCTTGTATTGACTCTTGGTCATAAGAGCCATCACATGGAGACTATTCGAAATAAATGATGAATGATGAATGATGACCAGACATTTTAAGTTTGAGACCATTTTTCTGGCAGACGTTTGCGTCCTAAGAAACAACTTTTACTAGGAATATACACATATTTTGCCCAAAAATGACGATTTTGTGTCAAGGCGAACCTCCAATTTCATCAACCTGCTCCATTTTTTCTGAACCTAAAATATCTATATGTATCGATGTCTAGGGGTTATCAGTCCCCAGGTTCCGGGAACACGTTTCCCCCTCCCCCTTAGCGACACCTATGCGCCACTGAAAATCACACGCCGAACAAGGGACGCGACCCGGCTCAGGGGGGGGGGGGGGGGCTTGAGCCCCCCTAGATCTGCGCCTGCTATCAGTCAGCCTGAGGGGCCCACAGTCTGACTGAGGGGGCTCTCAGTCGTTCTGAGGGGACACTCACTCAGCTTGAGTGGGCCCTCAGTCAGCCTTAGGGGTGTGGGGGGGGGGGGGGCTCAGCCGGCCCGGAGCCCTCAGTCTGCCTGAGGAGCCCTTGGTCGGTCTGATGGGCCTTGGTTGTCCTAGGTTAGCCCTTGGATGGCCTGAGGGGCCTTCAGTTAGCCTGAGGTGCCTTCGGTCTGATGGGCCCTTAGCGGACTTGTAACAGCTCATTATTTTTAGTCGACTCAAGTCTGACTAAACAAAATAATGAACCCTTAGCGGATGATGACCCTACAAAAATAATACCCCCCCCCCCCCCCCCGGTCACCGACTCAATTACAACCCCAACGAAAAACAAAAAGTTCCGCCTCTGGATGTCATACAAACCTGAGCATTCCGGACTCTTCGCCCGTCGATGGCTGACATCAGATTCTGCTCCTGGACTATCGACAGCAACGTCCTCTCCTCCTCCACAGCCCAGTGCCGCATAACTTTAAGCTACCACTGTTTACTGATATTCAATGACCAGCAGAAAATAGCCAAGGTCTGAAAATAAATAGATACAGCCGTAGGGCACAGAACCCAAATGGTCAACGCGGCGAACGATGCTCAATGTGGCGCTCACGAGATGCGTCGCCGGCGGGTTCTGGGGGAGCAACGAGCATTCATTAATGACGAAACAAGGGACTTCATTTATAAATAATTGTATGCAAAACCATGGACAACAAAGTATAAATACTTTTATTTGGGATTTTTCATATTCAGTTCAATTATATTGTAAAAATAAAACGTCCACTGTATTGAATAAACAACAAGTGAAGGAAGGGTATCGAATCGTCTGTTCCGTAATTGGTGTCTTATCGTAAATTTACTCAAATCCTAACGTAAATTTACGTTTAGCGTTATCGTCAGTTTCATCCCACGAAAACCCGTTTACATGAGTCAAAACATGCGTTTGTTTGGCTTATCGTCATTTTGCCCCTCTTATCGTCATTTTCCGTTACTCATGTAAACGGGGTCACTGTTTATTAACACGGGCGGAATACAAATGGCGGAACCATGGCACCATCAACGTTATATTTTGCCCGAACTTCGTGTTTTGTCCCACCTACTTTGGTCACATTTGAAGGTTTCCTTGAGTTAAAATTTTCATTTTTGTATTTATTATTTACCGTCAACAGGTACAATGACCCAATTACAGATGGAATCAAGGAAATAAAAAAAACGATAAATAGCAGAGCATACAGTGTTACAGGGTCAAGTGGTCATTAGAAGTAAAATACATCACACTGTTTGGAGGATAAACATCGATACACATTTTGCATAAGTGCATCGGTCGTTTTTCCCCTGAACCAAGGAAAACAACCAACCAATATTACATTTTGCCACACCAACATCTTTGGAAAAGCTCCATCCGTGTTTATTAACTACTTCCAGACCAATTGAAGGAAACCAATACTTTTCCATTCTACTGCAATCGTCATAATCACCGGGTTTACGCAATACCGCACAACTACTACCACATGACTGAAAAATACCGTGAACAGTCTGAACAGACAGACAACTACTACCACATGACTGAACAAGACCGTGAACAGTCTGAACAGACATACAACTACTACCACATGACTGAACAAGACCGTGAACAGTCTGAACAGACAGACAACTACTACCACATGACTGAAAAATACCGTGAGCAGTCTGAACAGACAGACAACTACTACCACATAACTGAAAAATACAGTGAACAGTCTGAACAGACAGACAACTACTACCACATGACTGAAAAATACCGTTAACAGTCTGAACAGACAGACAACTACTACCACATGACTGAAAAAGACCGTGAACAGTCTGAACAGACAGACAACTACTACCACATGACTGAACAAGACCGTGAACAGTCTGAACAGACAGACAACTACTACCACATGACTGAAAAATACCGTGAACAGTCTGAACAGACGGACAACTACTACCACATGACTGAAAAATACCGTGAACAGTCTGAACAGACAGACAACTACTACCACATGACTGAAAAATACCGTGAACAGTCTGAACAGACAGACAACTACTACCACATAACTGAAAAAGACCGTGAACAGTCTGAACAGACAGACAACTACTACCACATGACTGAAAAATACCGTGAACAGTCTGAACAGACAGATAACTACTACCACATGACTGAAAAATACCGTGAAAAGTCTGAACAGACAGACAACTACTACCACATGACTGAAAAAGACCGTGAACAGTCTGAACAGACAGACAACTACTACCACATGACTGAAAAAGACCGTGAACAGTCTGAACAGACTGACAACTACTACCACATGACTGAAAAATACCGTGAACAGTCTGAACAGACAGACAACTACTACCACATGACTGAAAAATACCGTGAACAGTCTGAACAGACAGACAACTACTACCACATGACTGAAAAATACCGTGAACAGTCTGAACAGACAGACAACTACTACCACATGACTGAACAAGACCGTGAACAGTCTGAACAGACAGACAACTACTACCACATGACTGAAAAATACCGTGAAAAGTCTGAACAGACAGACAACTACTACCACATGACTGAACAAGACCGTGAACAGTCTGAACAGACAGACAACTACTACCACATGACTGAAAAATACCGTGAACAGTCTGAACAGACAGACAACTACTACCACATGACTGAACAAGACCGTGAACAGTCTGAACAGACAGACAACTACTACCACATGACTGAAAAATACCGTGAACAGTCTGAACAGACGGACAACTACTACCACATGACTGAAAAATACCGTGAACAGTCTGAACAGACAGACAACTACTACCACATGACTGAAAAATACCGTGCACAGGGCTAACATCCGTACCGAAAAGCTCCGCGCCGACATCTCAGAGACATGACTGTTTATAGGATCAACATCATTCACAAACGTTGTCAAAAGGTTTGCATCCACCATTATTTGTCTTGCCACCACCAATGTTTTCAGGTTCGTAGGCACCCATTCAATCTAAAGTTCTCCCACCCATCTCTCACACAGCCTTTCAGTCTCCCACACACCCATCACTGCCTTTCAGTCTCGGACGGCTCACCTTCACAGAGTGGAAAGGGGATGAATTTCGGAACAAGGATTGTCTCTGGGGCTCACTTTAGTGGTCGTAGTCGGCTAACCTATCATGCACGGAATTGCATGGCAGTCCCCACCGATTTTCGTCATTTTGTTTTGTAACGATAAATGACATTCTATAAATATATTTCTTTCCTGGAAAATTAGTGATAATTTGTGTTCCCTTTACTATTTAGGCACCAGTTGTAACCCATGACCCACATTATATTGTGACGTGAAATACTTAAGTCATAAGAAAACATTTATTTATATCAGTCTGCAAACCTGATTTGAGTTAAGCTTTGTTACTTTTGTATTTTTCATTAGACCTTTAGTCCTTGTTGATAAATGATGGCACGGCAAATAGCATAGATAGGCGAAATAGTGTCCCAATAGTATTTATCTTATGTTTTTTCTTTCTATTTTGTCCGCAAAGTTTTGGATACGATAACGATTTAGGCTCATTGGAAGGAATTGGTTTCGATCATGTTCATAGTTCAACAGAGCAGAATCGGATATGGTCATTTGGGGATTATCCATTTCGGGCTCAGGTTTGCCTAATGGATATAAGTGTTTGTCGTATATCTCTATCTTCTCTTTCTCCTCAAAGCATAATTGAATTTGGCTTTGGCGAATGCTCAAATGATAAATGTCATTTGCTATAGGTACGGATATCTGCGGACGGATAGGATACGGATACAGAATCAGGAATACATTATAAAAGCATGCATTATGTGCATTATGTATAAATATTAAATATTATATTACCGATGAATGATAGTCAAGTGCCGTGAAGGAGCACCCATTCCGCCAGCTGAAAATTGACTGAATGCAGCCGGCCCTGAAGTGGAGTTGGCCTTGAATTAGCAGCTTCTCTTACTTTCCCGATTGGCGCGTCATGTCCTTGGGTGTAATTCATATCTCTCCTGCTTGGCTAATGGCTGGTGGTATGTACATTCCGCGTTATTTTACTTATAGAGCCACCATTTTCAGCTATGTGTACTCTGTAACAGATGAGTAGTAGCCAAAACATTTCCAGTTAAATATAAAGCAATATCCGCGGTCAGTTAGTGAACATTGGAGCCCCTCATGGAATGGAAATACCGTATGGGAATGGGAACGCGATGGAAATGGGTGGCAATGGGTCAACGGTTTGGAAATGTAACGGGTTGGAACGGGTTTGGGGCAGACCATATAATTATTTAGCACCACAAAAAGTGAAATATGCTGAAACGGGTTGGAATGGGAGCCCCATCAATTATGAATTCGGATTGGAACGGGTTTGGGTCTGGCTGAATGGGCTGGAACGGGATGGGGCTGAAAATGTGTCCCATAAAGGGCTCTAGTGAACATGCACGCATTGAATTATTGAATATGACACCATTAGTCTATCAAATCTTTTTGCGACTTTATTCATGGTCGCCGATAAACGTGACAGACATATCAGGATAGCGGAGCTCTGAACCACACATTGGGCATTTGGGCATCAGCCTGGTTGATGTCATGCTTATCTAACACTGATAACAGAAGAGCCTCATGGACACAAATGCAACGTTTATATCGATTGCTGAGATACTGTTTTTTATGAAAAGACACTTCAATATCTGAGTACCATTTAATTAAGCATCATAATTGGGCAGGGATAATATGAAGGCTCTAAAAATGCATCACCGTTACAGAAGTAGTTGAGCAAAAGTATAGTGGTTGAAGGTTGCATTCTCATAGACATTGTAAAAAAAACATATTTGTCATGCCTTTCGGCCATAAATCATGCAGCATGACTTTATATTTGTCAGCATCGTAACGATGCTTACTTGTTAAACCAAATAACTCAAGAATATTTTCGCGAGAATACGAATATGACAAGTTTGCATAAAATGAACCCGGAGCAGCTGCGTCAGGTCTCTATCAGATGTTAAACTATTTGCCAAGTTCGCAACAATTTTCAAGCTTGTCAAAATTATTTAATTTTGCGTAGCTGCCAAATAAGTGCTGGACAAAATGCATTACATTTGCATAGATTAGTCACTAGGTTCCTGATACGCGCTTCCCAGTAGTTCCCAGTAGTGTCTGTCAGATTAGTGTCTAAACATTACGCAAAATAGACGCAAGAGCTCTGGCTTCAGTCCGTCTATGTTGGATTCACATCCACTGTTGTTATTGGCTACCGATTGGCTACCGAAGGCATATTGCATATGCCTGAACAAATATTCTACCTACAGATGGGCGGTGTTCATTCGTCACACAGGTGAGGCGTTCCTCCAATAATCATGCAATGTGCTAACTGTCCTCATAAAATGATCGATCGTATTTTACAACGTAGTTTTCCAGGATGCTATTGGGTAAGACGAGGCAACACCCCCCCCCCCCCTAAGGTATAATTTTTGTATATGTATTTTAGGTATTTTATTTTTATAGCCATATTTCTCGAAATACGTGCATGACATCGAACCAGCGTTGCTTTCATCGTTTATCCCGCGATTTACTGGGGGGAGGGGGGGGGGGGGGGCTATTTTTTGTCCCCCCCCTCCCGTTATTTTGCAATCACTCCTAAACCAACACCAGTATCGTCACGAATCTTTTAGTACCTTCTTTCACATCAATTATACACATGTTTGCCCAAGAAAAAGATGAGGTTATGATAGGTCAACCGGAAATTACGTCAGAGTGACGTCATGTTCTTCGGTTTTTGTTGACAAATAATTGTTTGCGGAAAAAGCTGTCAAAGGTAAAATGCTTGGGATAAATTAAAATGTCTTAAATCAAATTATTGACAATAGACCGGGCTATCAAACTGCCATCTCGGATTTTTGTGTGTTTTTTTATTAAAATTTTTGAGAAATCCACATACATTTTTGTTTTTGTTGTTACAATACTTTCACACAAAAATCAGAGTTATCCAAAAACCGGAATATATGTGATCGAGACGTGTTCGGTGAATATGTCTACCAAATTTGAAGTCGATATCTTCAAAAATGACGGACTTATAACCTTTAAATGGCAAAAATCGACCACCTCTTACTAGAGCCTTTCATGGAATGGGAATCCCATATGGGAATGGGAATGAGATAGAAATGGGTGGGAATGGGTGGAAATCGGCAATTTTTGGGAAATGTAACGGGTTGAAACGGGTTTGGGACAGACCATATCATTTTTTAGCACCACAAAAGGTGAAATATGCTGAAACGGGTGGGAATGGGAGCCCATGTAATGGGAATTTGGGTCTGGCTGAATGGGATGGAACGGAATAGAGGCTGGACATGTGTCCCATGAAGTGCTCTACCTCTCACAGCATTACTATGTATACAAAATGCATTTCCGTTTTTGCTTTTTACTTCTATTTATATGGAACAAACAATGCTCTAAGGTCATTTTTCACGTTCTAGACGAAAACAAAACCTATAAACATGTGTTACAACGCTTAATGACCGTAATCTGCAGTTTGACCTCGTGACCTCGGATGACTTTGACCTGACCCAAGGTCATAAACAGCTTAGAATGGTACTTAGAAGTGTCAGACACACGAATCATACCGATTTATCGACTGCTTTTGCATTTAATATCGCAATTTTGCGCGACAATTCCAGCCATCAAGACCTTTTGATACGGACAAACATTTTGTACTTCACCTGACCTGTGACGTCATCGGTGACCACAAGGTCAACAATATTAGGTGTCCCTCGAAAAATTTCCCAGGGCTATCGAATGCCTGCATTTTTACAATCGGTTCAGTAGTTCTGGAGATCTGAGGGGGGGGGGGGGGGGAATAGCCCCCCCCCTACCCAGTAAGTCGCGTTATGGAATATACCCCAGTAACTCGCGGGTTAACACAATCATTTTCTTGTGATATCTTAAAATATGAACTAGTTTACATAGAATTCATGCGCACAGCAAGCGGTAAGGTGAAGCCTTGCATTTTCATGGGGTCAAATTTGTTAAGCAGCAAAAATAAAAAATGCGAACGCCTGTAAGACGGGTGCTTAAGCGCCTTTTCTACTCTTTGACTTTAGTTCGCACATGCATTGAAACGAGAACGTCAAGAACAATACGTCCATCACAGTCAAAAAGCAGACTATGCCTTCCAACCCCGGAGGGAGGGCTCAGCCTCCTATTCCAGAGATAGGGGCTCGAGAGCTCTTCTGTCTATTTCCAGCATACCCCATCATTGCGCAGCATCCCCCATCATTGCGCAGCATCCCCCATCATTGCGCAGCATCCCACATCATCTACGTAGCATCCCACATCATCTACGTAGCATCCCACATCATTGCGCAGCATCCCACATCATTGCGCAGCATCCCACATCATCTACGTAGCATCCCACATCATTGCACAGCATCCCACATCATCTACGTAGCATCCCACATCATTGCGCAGCATCCCACATCATCTACGTAGCATCCCACATCATCTACGTAGCATCCCACATCATCTACGCAGCATCCCACCTCATTGCGCAGCATCCCACATCATTGCGCAGCATCCCACATCATCTACGTAGCATCCCACATCACTGCGCAGCATCCCACATCATCTACGTAGCATCCCACATCATTGCGCAGCATCCCACATCATTGCGCAGCATCCCGCATCATCTACGCAGCATCCCACATCATTGCGCAGCATCCCACATCATTGCGCAGCATCCCACATCATCTACGTAGCATCCCGCATCATCTACGCAGCATCCCACATCATTGCGCAGCATCCCACATCATCTACGTAGCATCCCACATCATCTACGTAGCATCCCACATCATTGCGCAGCATCCCACATCATTGCACAGCATCCCACATCATCTGCGCAGCATCCCACATCATCTACGTAGCATCCCACATCATTGCGCAGCATCCCACATCATCTACGTAGCATCCCACATCATCTACGTAGCATCCCGCATCATCTACGCAGCATCCCACATCATTGCGCAGCATCCCACATCATCTACGTAGCATCCCACATCATATACGTAGCATCCCACATCATTGCGCAGCATCCCACATCATCTACGTAGCATCCCACATCATCTACGCAGCATCCCACATCATTGCGCAGCATCCCACATCATCTACGTAGCATCCCACATCATTGCACAGCATCCCACATCATCTACGCAGCATCCCACATCATCTACGTAGCATCCCACATCATTGCGCAGCATCCCACATCATCTACGTAGCATCCCACATCATCTACGTAGCATCCCACATCATTGCGCAGCATCCCACATCATCTACGTAGCATCCCACATCATCTACGTAGCATCCCACATCATTGCGCAGCATCCCACATCATCTACGTAGCATCCCACATCATTGCACAGCATCCCACATCATCTACGTAGCATCCCGCATCATCTACGTAGCATCCCACATCATCTACGTAGCATCCCACATCATTGCGCAGCATCCCACATCATCTACGCAGCATCCCACATCATCTACGTAGCATCCCACATCATTGCGCAGCATCCCACATCATCTACGTAGCATCCCACATCATCTACGTAGCATCCCACATCATTGCGCAGCATCCCACATCATCTACGTAGCATCCCACATCATTGCACAGCATCCCACATCATCTACGTAGAATCCCACATCATCTACGTATCATCCCACATCATTGCGCAGCATCCCACATCATCTACGTAGCATCCCACATCATTGCACAGCATCCCACATCATCTACGTAGCATCCCACATCATTGCGCAGCATCCCACATCATTGAACAGCATCCCACATCATCTACGTAGCATCCCACATCATCTACGTAGCATCCCACATCATTGCGCAGCATCCCACATCATCTACGTAGCATCCCACATCATCTACGTAGCATAATATATCTAAGCAACACGGATTATCACAACACTTCGAAACAAAATACATATCCGCTGGTCCATGTATAGCATTCACATAGAGAAGCGCCGCCCCCCTGCGTGGAGCAACGCCAGGGCAGTGCGATGCTCCCCATCTAGCAGTCTCATACTCCCCATCTAGCAGTCTCATGTCGTGGCATGCCCGGGCAGTGCGATGCTCCCCATCTAGCAGTCTCATACTCCCCATCTAACAGTCTCATGCCGTGGCATGCCCGGGCAGTGCGATGCTCCCCATCTAGCAGTCTCATACTCCCCATCTAGCAGTCTCATGTCGTGGCATGCCCGGGCAGTGCGATGCTCCCCATCTAGCAGTCTCATACTCCCCATCTAACAGTCTCATGCCGTGGCATGCCCGGGCAGTGCGATGCTCCCCATCTAGCAGTCTCATACTCCCCATCTAGCAGTCTCATGTCGTGGCATGCCCGGGCAGTGCGATGCTCCCCATCTAGCAGTCTCATACTCCCCATCTAACAGTCTCATGCCGTGGCATGCCCGGGCAGTGCGATGCTCCCCATCTAGCAGTCTCATACTCCCCATCTAACAGTCTCATGCCGTGGCATGCCCGGGCAGTGCGATGCTCCCCATCTAGCAGTCTCATACTCCCCATCTAGCAGTCTCATGCCGTGGCATGCCCGGGCAGTGCGGTGCTCCCCATCTAGCAGTCTCATACTCCCCATCTAACAGTCTCATGCCGTGGCATGCCCGGGCAGTGCGATGCTCCCCATCTAGCAGTCTCATACTCCCCATCTAACAGTCTCATGCCGTGGCATGCCCGGGCAGTGCGATGCTCCCCATCTAGCAGTCTCATACTCCCCATCTAACAGTCTCATGCCGTGGCATGCCCGGGCAGTGCGGTGCTCCCCATCTAGCAGTCTCATACTCTCCATCTAGCAGTCTCATGTCGTGGCATGCCCGGGCAGTGCGATGCTCCCCATCTAGCAGTCTCATACTCCCCATCTAACAGTCTCATGCCGTGGCATGCCCGGGCAGTGCGATGCTCCCCATCTAGCAGTCTCATACTCCCCATCTTGCAGTCTCATGTCGTGGCATGCCCGGGCAGTGCGATGCTCCCCATCTAGCAGTCTCATACTCCCCATCTAACAGTCTCATGTCGTGGCATGCCCGGGCAGTGCGATGCTCCCCATCTAGCAGTCTCATACTCCCCATCTAACAGTCTCATGCCGTGGCATGCCCGGGCAGTGCGATGCTCCCTATCTAGCAGTCTCATACTCCCCATCTAACAGTCTCATGTCGTGGCAAAGCCGGGCAGTGCGGTGCTCCCCATCTAGCAGTCTCATACTCCCCATCTAGCAGTCTCATGTCGTGGCAAAGCCGGGCAGTGCGATGCTCCCCATCTAGCAGTCTCATACTCCCCATCTAACAGTCTCATGTCGTGGCAAAGCCGGGCAGTGCGGTGCTCCCCATCTAGCAGTCTCATACTCCCCATCTAACAGTCTCATGTCGTGGCAAAGCCGGGCAGTGCGGTGCTCCCCATCTAGCAGTCTCATACTCCCCATCTAGCAGTCTCATGTCGTGGCAAAGCCGGGCAGTGCGGTGCTCCCCATCTAGCAGTCTCATACTCCCCATCTAGCAGTCTCATGTCGTGGCAAAGCCGGGCAGTGCGGTGCTCCCCATCTAGCAGTCTCATGTCGTGGCATGCTACGTCATAACCGCGGACCTTATTTTTTTTTTAAAACATGGTGTGTGTGCCGAACGCCAACACTAAGAAGCATCCATATAATTAAAAGATGCCACTAGGGTATTTTGGCTCTGGTGATATAGAAGCGAGGAATTCAAAAATGCTTATAAATTAGTCGTATAATTTCGACTTCCCTTTTATAACACATGAACTTGACACGTGTTTGGATCAACACCATCACAATGTATACATGTTAGGAGGCGCCCACAAATAACCGGCAGACAGCTGAGTAACTACGTTTTTTGACTTCCCATGGATACCAGCACGGGTGCGCAGTGCTGGCCAGGGGCGGTGCTCCCCGATTTTACCCTACGTTCCACCAAGGGCGGATCTAGCCGTATTTTTTTTTTTAGCGGGGATACTGGCGATGGTGTTAGTTCAAAATACTTTTGAAATTGTATCGGCTATAGACATGTATATTGCAATGATCGCGCCTTTTATAAGCAAAGGCGTATCAAATGCACCATCACGGATTATTTGGGTTAGATTTCATATCAAGTATGCTGTTCAGATTTAACTCTTCAAGAACATCTCCTCACTGAGACAGGACAACTTTGACTTCAATCTTTAAGAGACGTTCCTTATTAACGATGATACATTTTATCGCAGTATTACTCCTTTCATCACTAAACATCAGCAAACGTTGATCCTCAGGGGCCATCGAATTCCAACAGATAATAGTTACGACTTCTATTAGAAAAATAGTAATTTTTCGCCCCTACTTTTTCATCATACTGTGGCTTGATCTTACTATCTGGCCAGACTCGCTGAGCTTACAATCTGGCCAGACTGACTGAGCTTACTATCTGGCCAGATTCGCTGAGCTTACTATATGGCCAGACTTGCTGAGCTTACAATCTGGCCAGACTGACTGAGCTTACTATCTGGCCAGACTGGCTGAGCTTACTATCTGGCCAGACTCGCTGAGCTTACTATCTGGCCAGACTGGCTGAGCTTACTATCTAGCCAGACTGGCTGAGTTTACTATCTGGCCAGACTGGCTGAGCTTACTATCTGGCCAGACTGGCTGAGCTTACTATCTGGCCAGACTGGCTGAGCTTACTATCTGGCCAGACTGGCTGAGCTTACTATCTGGCCAGACTGGCTGAGCATACTATCTGGCCAGACTGGCTGAGCTTACTATCTGGCCAGACTCCCTGAGCTTACTATCTGGCCAGACTGGCTGAGCTTACTATCTGGCCAGACTCGCTGAGCTTACTATATGGCCAGACTTGCTGAGCTTACTATCTGGCCAGACTCGCTGAGCTTACTATCTGGCCAGACTGGCTGAGCTTACTATCTGGCCAGACTGGCTGAGCTTACTATCTGGCCAGACTGGCTGAGCTTACTATCTGGCCAGACTGGCAAAGCTTACTATCTGGCCGGACTGGCTGAGCTTACTATCTGGCCAGACTGGCTGAGCTTACTATCTGGCCAGACTGGCTGAGCTTACTATCTGGCCAGACTGGCTGAGCTTACTATCTGGCCAGACTGGCAAAGCTTACTATCTGGCCGGACTGGCTGAGCTTACTATCTGGCCAGACTGGCTGAGCTTACTATCTGGCCAGACTGGCTGAGCTTACTATCTGGCCAGACAGGCTGAGCTTACTATCTTGCCAGACTGGCTGAGCTTACTATCTGGCCAGACTCGCTGAGCTTACTATCTGGCCAGACTGGCTTAGCTTACTATCTGGCCAGACTGGCTGAGCTTACTATCTGGCTAGACTGGCTGAGCTTACTATCTGGCCAGACTGCCTGAGCTTACTATCTGGCCAGACTCGCTGAGCTTACTATATGGAAAGACTGGCTGAGCTTACTATCTGGCCAGACTGGCTGAGTTACTATCTGGCCAGACTGACTGAGCTTACTATATTGCCAGACTGGCTGAGCTTACTATCTGGCCAGACTGTCTGAGCTTACTATCTGGCCAGACTGGCTGAGCTTACCATCTTCCCAGACTCGCTGAGCTTACTATCTGGCCAGACTGGCTGAGCTTGCTATCTGGCCAGACTGGCTGAGCTTACTATCTGGCCAGACTCGCTGAGATTACTATCTGGCCAGACTCCCTGAGCTTACTATCTGACCAGACTCGCTGAGCTTAATATCTGGCCAGACTCGCTGAGCTTACTATATGGCCAGACTCGCTGAGCTTACTATCTGGCCAGACTCGCTGAGCTTACTATCTGGCCAGACTGGCTGAGCTTACTATCTGGCCAGACTGGCTGAGCTTACTATCTGGCCAGACTGGCTGATCTTACTATCTGTCCAGACTCGCTGAGCTTACTATCTGGCCAGGCTGTCTGAGCTTACTATCTGGCCAGGCTGGCTGAGCTTACTATCTGGCCAGACTGGCTGAGCTTACCATCTGGCCAGACTGGCTGAACTTACTATCTGGCCAGACTCGCTGAGCTTACTATCTGACCAGACTGGCTGAGCTTACTATCTGGCCAGACTCGCTGAGCTTACTATCTGGCCAGGCTGGCTGAGCTTACTATCTGGCCAGACTCGCTGAGCTTACTATCTGGCCAGACTCGCTGAGCTTACTATATGGCCAGACTGGCTGAGCTTACTATCTGGCCAAACTGGCTGAGCTTACTATCTGGCCGGACTGGCTGAGCTTACTATCTGGTCAGACTGGCTGAGCTTACTATCTGGCCAGACTCGCTGAGCTTACTATATGGCCAGACTGGCTGAGCTTACTATCTGGCCAGACTCGCTGAGCTTACTATCTGACCAGACTGGCTGAGCTTACTATCTGGCCAGACTCGCTGAGCTTACTATCTGGCCAGGCTGGCTGAGCTTACTATCTGGCCAGACTCGCTGAGCTTACTATCTGGCCAGACTCGCTGAGCTTACTATATGGCCAGACTGGCTGAGCTTACTATCTGGCCAGACTGGCTGAGCTTACTATCTGGCCGGACTGGCTGAGCTTACTATCTGGTCAGACTGGCTGAGCTTACTATCTGGCCAGACTCGCTGAGCTTACTATATGGCCAGACTGGCTGAGCTTACTATCTGGCCAGACTGGCTGATCTTACTATCTGGCCAGACTGGGTGAGCTTACTATCTGGCCAGACTGGCTGAGCTTACTTTATGGCCAGACTGGCTGAGCTTACTATCTGGCCAGACTGGCTGAGCTTACTATCTGGCCAGACTGGCTGAGCTTACTATCTGGCCAGACTGGCTGAGCTTACTATCTGGCCAGACTGGCTGAGCTTACTATCTGGCCAGACTGGCTGAGCTTACTATCTGGCCAGACTGACTGAGCTTACTATCTGGCCAAACTGGCTGAGCTTACTATCTGGCCAGACTCGCTGAGCTTACTATCTGGCCAGACTGGATGAGTTACTATCTGGCCAGACTGGCTGAGCTAACTATCTGGCCAGACTGGCTGAGCTTACTATCTGGCCGGCCTGGCTGAGCTTACTATCTGGTCAGACTGGCTGAGCTTACTATCTGGCCAGACTCGCTGAGCTTACTATATGGCCAGACTCGCTGAGCTTACTATCTGGCCAGGCTGGCTGAGCTTACTATCTGGCCAGACTCGCTGAGCTTACTATCTGGCCAGACTCGCTGAGCTTACTATCTGGCCAGACTGGCTGAGCTTACTATCTGGCCAGACTGGCTGAGCTTACTATCTGGCCAGACTGGCTGAGCTTACTATCTGGCCAGACTGGCTGAGCTTACTATCTGGCCAGACTGGCTGAGCTTACTATCTGGCCAGACTGGCTGAGCTTACTATCTGGCTAGACTGGCTGAGCTTACTATCTGGCCAGACTGGCTGAGCTTATTATCTGGCCAGACTGGCTGAGCTTACTATCTGGCCAGACTGGCTGAGCTTACCATCTGGCCAGACTGGCTGAGCTTACTATCTGGCCAGACTGGCTGAACTTACTATCTGGCCAGACTGGCTGAGCTTACTATCTGGCCAGACTGGCTGAGCTTACTATCTGGCCAGACTGGCTGAGCTTACTATCTGGCCAGACTCGCTGAGCTTACTATATGGCCAGACTGGCTGAGCTTACTATCTGGCCAGACTGGCTGAGCTTACTATTTGGCCAGACTGGGTGAGCTTACTATCTGGCCAGACTGGCTGAGCTGACTATATGGCCAGACTGGCTGAGCTTACTATCTGGCCAGACTGGCTGATCTTACTATCTGGCCAGACTCGCTGAGCTTACTATCTGGCCAGACTGTCTGAGCTTACTATCTGGCCAGGCTGGCTGAGCTTACTATCTGGCCAGACTGGCTGAGCTTACCATCTGGCCATACTGGCTGAGCTTACTATCTGGCCAGACTCGCTGAGCTTACTATCTGGCCAGACTGGCTGAGCTTACTATCTGGCCAGACTCGCTGAGCTTACTATCTGGCCAGGCTGGCTCAGCTTACTATCTGGCCAGACTGGCTGAGCTTACTATCTGGCCAGACTCGCTGAGCTTACTATATGGCCAGACTTGCTGAGCTTACTATCTGGCCAGACTGGCTGAGCTTACTATCTGGCCAGACTGGCTGAGCTTACTATCTGGCCAGACTCGCTGAGCTTACTATCTGGCCAGACTGGCTGAGCTTACTATCTGGCCAGACTGACTGAGCTTACTATCTGGCCAGACTCGCTGAGCTTACTATCTACCCAGACTCGCTGAGCTTACTATCTGGACAGACTGGCTGAGCTTACTATCTGGCCAGACTGGGTGAGCTTACTATCTGGTCAGACTGGCTGAGCTTACTATCTGGCCAGACTCGCTGAGCTTACTATATGGCTAGACTGGCTGAGCTTACTATCTGGCCAGACTGGCTGAGCTTACTATCTGGCCAGACTGGGTGAGCTTACTATCTGGCCAGACTGGCTGAGCTTACTATATGGCCAGACTGGCTGAGCTTACTATCTGGCCAGACTGGCTGAGCTTACTATCTGGTCAGACTGGCTGAGCTTACTATCTGGCCAGACTGGCTGAGCTTACTATCTGGCCAGACTGGCTGAGCTTACTATCTGGCCAGACTGGCTGAGCTTACTATCTGGCCAGACTCGCTGAGCTTACTACCTGGCCAGACTGTCTGAGCTTACTATCTGGCCAGACTCGCTGAGCTTACATCTGGCCAGACTGGCTTAGCTTACTATCTGGCCAGACTGGCTGAGCTTACTATCTGGCCAGACTGACTGAGCTTACTATCTGGCCAGACTGGCTGAGCTTACTATCTGGCCAGACTCGCTGAGCTTACTATCTGGCCAGACTGGCTGAGCTTACTATCTGGCCGGACTCACTGAGCTTACTATCTGGCCAGACTGGCTGAGTTACTATCTGGCCAGACTGGCTGAGCTTACTATCTAGCCGGACTGGCTGAGCTTACTATCTGTATCTGGTCAGACTGGCTGAGCTTACTATCTGGCAAGACTCGCTGAGCTTACTATATGGCCAGACTCGCTGAGCTTACTATCTGGCCAGGCTGGCTGAGCTTACTATCTGGCCAGACTCGCTGAGCTTACTATCTGGCTAGACTGGCTGAGCTTACTATCTGGCCAGACTGGCTGAGCTTATTATCTGGCCAGACTGGCTGAGCTTACTATCTGGCCAGACTGGTTGAGCTTACCATCTGGCCAGACTGGCTGAGCTTACTATCTGGCCAGACTGGCTGAACTTACTATCTGGCCAGACTGGCTGAGCTTACTATCTGGCCAGATTGGCTGAGCTTACTATCTGGCCAGACTGGCTGAGCTTATTATCTGGCCAGACTGGCTGAGCTTACTATCTGGCCAGACTGGCTGAGCTTACTATCTAACCAGACTGGCTGAGCTTACTATCTGGCCAGACTGGCTGAGCTTACTATCTGGCCAGACTGGCTGAGCTTACTATCTGGCCATACTGTCTGAGCTTACTATCTGGCCAGACTGGCTGAGCTTACTATCTGGCCAGACTCGCTGAGCTTACTATATGGCCAGACTGGCTGAGCTTACTATCTGGCCAGACTGGCTGAGCTTACTATCTGGCCAGACTGGGTGAGCTTACTATCTGGCCAGACTGGCTGAGCTTACTATATGGCCAGACTGGCTGAGCTCACTATCTGGCCAGACTGGCTGAGATTATTATCTGGCCAGACTGGCTGAGCTTACTATCTGGCCAGACTGGCTGAGCTTACTATCTGACCAGACTGGCTGAGCTTACTATCTGGCCAGACTGGCTGAGCTTACTATCTGGCCAGACTGGCTGAGCTTACTATCTGGCCAGACTGTCTGAGCTTACTATCTGGCCAGACTGGCTGAGCTTACTATCTGGCCGGACTGGCTGAGCTTACTATCTGTATCTGGTCAGACTGGCTGAGCTTACTATCTGGCAAGACTCGCTGAGCTTACTATATGGCCAGACTCGCTGAGCTTTCTATCTGGCCAGACTGGCTGAGCTTACTATCTGGCCAGACTGGCTGAGCTTACTATCTGGCCAGACTGGCTGAGCTTACTATCTGGCCAGACTGGCTGAGCTTACTATCTGGCCAGACTGGCTGAGCTTACTATCTGGCCAGACTGGCTGAGCTTACTATCTGGCCAGACTGGCTGAGCTTACTATCTGGCTAGACTGGCTGAGCTTACTATCTGGCCAGACTGGCTGAGCTTATTATCTGGCCAGACTGGCTGAGCTTACTATCTGACCAGACAGGCTGAGCTTACTATCTGGCCAGACTGGCTGAGCTTACTATCTGGTCAGACTGGCTGAGCTTACTATCTGGCCAGACTGTCTGAGCTTACTATCTGGCCAGACTGGCTGAGCTTACTATCTGGCCAGACTCGCTGAGCTTACTATATGGCCAGACTGGCTGAGCTTACTATCTGGCCAGACTGGCTGAGCTTACTATCTGGCCAGACTGGGTGAGCTTACTATCTGGCCAGACTGGCTGAGCTTACTATATGGCCATACTGGCTGAGCTTACTATCTGGCCAGACTGGCTGAGCTTACTATCTGGCCAGACTGGCTGAGCTTACTATCTGGCCAGACTGGCACAAATCGAATGACGTCTGCTGAAGTAGATGTATTGAGATAAGTTTAATGGCGATCCCACACATACTGATGACACATGACATATTTCATATTTGTACTGACGACAGTCTCAGGCATCACGTTCTGTAATGTTTGTCATCAGTTGGTGCATAGAAATCACCTTGAATTTAGAGAGTGCTGAAGGTGACCGGTATTGGCTGGAATTTTGTGGAAATGGCAGACGATAAAGTCTTTGGGGTACATACATATTTGGCAACAATCATTCTATTGCAATGATCCGATGACCGGTAGCGAGTGTTATGAGTTATGCTGGATTCATATCGGACACATAATATGTTTTGGGCATACATAGGCAGAAAATATGCCTATATGCTCGGGCGGCGGCTGTAAAAATAACTCTATTGTCTTGTGAAATGTCTAGTGCTTGGCCATTATGTGAATATTTTAGAAGAAGAAGGAGGTGAATAATTTGGATGAATGTTTGAAGGAATTTGAATTAAATTAGCTCATTCTTAACCAGCGCTTGACCGGGATCTCAGCCGAACGCCATTGACCGGGGTTCGGACAAATATTTCCCCCTCGTTATCTCCGGAACCAATGATCGCAGCGAGACGCGTAAGGTGGCATTGGAAATCTCTCAATGAGATGCATTTCACGCATTCTCTATTTTTGTTTAATAAGGTCACATATCAAGTAAAGGTTGGATAAAATGTCAAAATCAAGGCATTTGAGTTTAGTTTCGAAGTGCTCCCAAAGGTATAATACACATCCAGCATGAACTAACATGAGATTGTTGGCAAAGTTCACGGTCAAGGTCAGGTCACAAAAGGTCACTATGCGCAGATGATTTTCGAAAGTCATGCGACACATGTTGTATGAGCTATTTTACACGTATAATTCGATAGTGATAGTCATTTTACCATCTGACCTCATTTAACCCGCGAGTTACTGGGGTACTTTCCATAACACGACTTACTGGGGGAGGGGGACTATTCCCCTCCCTCTCCCCTCAGATCTCTGGAACTACTGGACCGATTAAAGAAATTCAAACGGCATTCGATAGCACTGGAAAATGTATCGAGGGAAGTTTAATATTGTTGAATTCGGGGTTATCGATGACGTCACAGGTCACGTCACAGACACAATGTTTGAGGTCTCGATGGATGGAATTGTCGCGCAAAATTGCGATATTAAACGCATAAGCAGTCGATAAATCGATATGATTCGTATGTCTGATACTTCGAAGTTCCATTCTAAGCTGTTAAGAACCTTGAGTCAGGTCAAGTTCATCCGAGGTCACGAGATCAAACTTCGGATTACGGTCATTAGGCGTTGTAACACATGTTTATGGGTTTGTTCTTCTTCTAAAACGCGAAAAATGACCTTAGAACATTGTTTGTTCCATAGAAATAGAAGCAAAAAGGAAAAACGGGAATGCATTTTTGATGCATGGTAATGCTGTGAGAGGTAGTCGATTTTTTGTCATTGATAGGTCATAAGTCAGTCATTATTGAAGATATCGACTTTAAATTTGGGACATATATTCACCGAATACGTCTCGATCACATATATTCCGGTTTTTGGATAATTCTGTTTTTTTAATTGTTAAAAGAAGAAAAAATGCATTTCGATTTCTCAAAATTTTCAATTTCAATAAAACACGAATACCAGAGATCGCAGTTTGATAGCCGAGTCTATTATCAGACATTTGATATATGACAATCGAATTTATCTTTAAAAAATATTTTTGACAGAGTTTTCCGCAAACCCTTATTTTTCAACAAAAAACGCAGAACATGACGTCACTCTGACGTCATTCCCGGTTGACCTATCATAACCTTATCTTTTTATTTGGCCAACATGTGGTGTAAAACTAATGTGAGAGAGGATACTGAAAGTTTGGTGACGATACTAGCGTTGGTTTAGAAGATATTACAAAATAACGGGAGGGGGGAATAGCTCCCCCAGTAAGTCGCGGGTTAGGTGAAGTTAATGTCAAGCGCAGGTCAAGTTCAGGTCACATATGGTTAAAATTTGAACTTGATAAATCGAAATAAAAATGACATGTTTCCATAAGGAAAATTATATCAATACTTATCGTGCTTATTACCATCAAACCGCATTTTAGTCAACATATTTTATTCTTACCAACATTTTACAAAATTATGAGGGACATTTCTAGCAAAAAATCGCATGTAAAAGTTGTGTAGTTTTGCAAAATTGTCAGAATCTTTCAAAACTTTTCAGCGCAATAATCCTTCATGAAAACGGTTATTGTTGACAATAAATTAACAAACTAGCTGTTTTCACGAAGGATTATTGCGCTGCAAAGTTTCTGAAAGATTCTGAAAGTTTTTAAAAACTACACAATTTTTACATGCGATTTTTGGTTAGAAATAAGTATTGATAGAGTCTTCCTGAAACTTTTCATGAAGATTCTATCCATACTTATCTTGCTTATTACCACCAAACCACAATTTTGTCAACATATTTTATTCTTACCAACATATAAAACAAATTATGAGGGACATTTCTAACCAAAATCGCATGTTAAAGTTGTGTAGTTTTTTTTTAAAACTTTCAGAATCTTTCAGAAACTTTTCAGCGCAATAACCCTTCGTGAAAACGGCTATTAGGAGTTTTGTATAGTTGTATATCTGCCTGTATATAACACTAGCCGTTTTCAAGAAGGATTACTGCGCTGAAAAGATTTGGAAAAGTTCTGAAATGTTTTAAAAAGTTTCGGGATAAAATTCTTAGTATATTATACATTCCAAGAAATAATTTACTGATTTAGGCGATATTATCACTATTAAATAGTTATAGAAACATGTATTGAGCTCATAACAAGTTTATTGTACAAAATTGACTTTTTTTGTAATATGCGGCTCGAGTCCATTCGTTCAGTTTAGCAAACCGTCATACTAGTTACTATATCTGGCAGCGTCATGGATCACAGGTCGGTCTGCGCATGCGCAGTAATGTGCCAGCATCGATTCGCCGCCGCTTCCGACCCGCGTGCCGCACGCACATGAACAAAGCCAAGCCGCACCGCCCGCCCGATTGAGCTGCGCCGGCGAGTCTATTGCGTCCATAGACTCGCCACAGAATCACATGCCACATAATGTTTCTGAATCATTCTGAATGTTTTAAAAGTTTCAGTCGGTAGAGATCACAACTGACCTATCAATGCTGATCTGGGTAATTACCACCAAACCGCAATTTTGTAAACATATTATATTCTTACCAACATATTACACAATTCTGAGGGACATTTCTAGGCAAAAATCGCATGTAAAAGTTGTGTAGTTAAGGAATGGATCGTCGAAACTTTGTAAAACATTTGAAAAGTTTTAAAAAGTTTCGCACAATAATCCTTCGTGAAACGGCTTATGTAACACAAAAGAATCGTGAAAAATAACAATTTTCCCCCAAAAAATCAACAAACAATGGCAAACCGGTAATGAAATCGGAAGTTCACTTATGCACAAAACGGCGACCTATTTAGTGTCGGCGATTTGTTTACAAAGACATTGTCACGCTTCTTGGCGCACAATTACGACATTTGTGGTTCAGTGTATTCAACGCTGAACAGAATGAAAGAAAAACGTCGCGCTTATGTCGCGTTTCAATATTGAAGGGAACACACCAATCATTAACTACGAAAGAAGTATATGTACAGTCGGTCTAATATGTATCTTCCCTGGACCATGTTTCTAAAACTTATCTAATTTAACTTCTGTGTACATGAAGGACTGATTTAAGGGAACATGTGGTACCTACCTAGGTAGGTACCACACGTTCCCTTAAATCAGTTATTCATATGCACAGAAGTGAAATTAGATGGGTTTTAGGAAGATGGTCCAGGGAAGTTACTTATTAGACCGACTGTACTTGTTTTTTTCTTAAATTTCCCACAAAAATAATTTTCCAAATATAAAAAGTTGTGATTTCATTTTTAAATTGATACTCGATCAATTTGATACCATACATGTTGGATAAGATAATGCAGAGAAATAGATCAAAAGATGAATATTTCCCTTTAAGTTTGAAATGTAATCGTTGACGATTTACCCCCCCCCCCCCTACCCGTTATAAAACCCCAAAAAATCACTTACGCAGCACGCAGTATGCCAGTTACGTAGGATGGTTTTATATGAATTTGCCCAAATATCGAAATGTGCGCCTGTTTCCCCTCTGCTGCCTTCTCGGTGAACTGGTATTCGTTATGCGATCATTAATGCATTTATACATTACACAATCTAATGAATGTGGCTTTGTCAAACATATTTTAAGTTCGGCCATTATAGCCTTGCATTTTATTTCCAATCAAGCTAACCGACTATCACTTTCAAACCCATAATGAACCACTTGTGAGGGTTAAGGGCGGACCGCAAAGTTTTGTTCGGACTGCTGTCCATTTTAACTTCTTAAGTGCTTTTGAAACCAGTACCACCCAAAAGCGGAAATATATAACTTGTAACCCGCGCCCCGCTGGGGGGGGGGGGGGGATTTTTACCACACACCCTCCCGGATTTCCTCCATAACTTGAAAACTATGATAGATATCAACGCGAAACTTTAGTACCTGATGCAGCATCAATTTTACGTCTTCTCACTAAATGTAAATGAAATTGATGTAGTACGTTGGGAGATAATGACGTTTTAATGACGTAATTTCATCCCATTTTTGGTGGGAAATGATATATGTTGGAAAAATCGTAGAAAATAGAAATTTGATGCAAATGGCAAATGAAAACGTTTCAAGGACGGAAATAACATTCTCTTCAAAATGGCTATCTCGGATTTTCATTTTTGTTTTACCAAAACAAAATACAAATCGTTTTTTTTTCTCCGAAAAAATGTCCACATAAAAAAATGTTAAAAAACGTAATATATATTGGAGAACCACGTATGGAAGATAATCAAACCAAATATCAAATCAATATCTTTATTTTTGACTGACTTAAGGCTCCCTAAGTATGAGTAACTCATGACGTCATTTTTTTAAGTTGCGTTTTTTGGCTTTTATTTACCAGATACTGACAAATAAATGCCACCACTGTAATTTTGAGACAAAACAAGTCTAGAAACATGCCCTTTTTATCTATATTAATACATGTCTAATTTTGACATTATGTGACCAGACCTTGACCGGAACTTCGCCTAAGGGCCATGATATGGAGTCAAGTTGTGAAAACGGCTACTACTATCGAATTATACGTGTAAAATAACCCATAAAACATGTGTCGCATGAATTTCGTTTTCTCTTGCCAATAGTGACCTTCTGTGACCTGACCTTGATCTTGACCTTTGCTTACAATTTCACTTTTGCTTAAGCGGGAGATGCATAATACCTTTGAGAGCATTTTGCGCGGTAATAGTCGCAATAGCCGTTTTCAGGAAGGATCATTGCGCTGAAAGAATCTAAAAAGTTTCTGAAAAGTTGTAAAAAGTGTTTTGTATAAAAGTCTTAAGTATAAAAGTCTGAAGTATAAAAGTATTAAGTAAAAAAGTTTTAAGGTTAAAAGTCTTAAGTATAAAAGTCTTATAAAAGTCTTAAAATGAGCCGTTTTAAGACATTTATAAGACTTTTATACTTTATACTTTTATTCTAAGACTATTATACCAACACTTTTTACAACTTTTCAGACACTTTTCAGAATCTTTTCAGCGCAATAATCCTTCGTGAGACGGCAAATATAAGGCTTTGAATGGAAAGTATGGCCATCAACTCAAATACTTCGATTTTGACCTTTTACCTGGCCGTGACCTGACATGTGACCTTATTTTAAGAATTTCGGGCAAGCATTAGATTCGTCTCATTAATGGGACTATCTCACCTTAACATTATATTTGAGTTGAGATAGCCATTTTGATGGCTTGGCATTGAAATAAAGTATGGTAGGAGTTGAAAAAAACACAATGATCTAATCAAAAAGATATTCGAGTTTGATTTTGACATCTGTAAAAAATAAGGCCCATGTCTATTTGAGTAGGGCCTCTAAACCGACAGCGTCGTCTGTCTTTACCCAGCTGGTAATGATAGTCGACTTGTTTTAAGGTGAACCTTGGAGATATTTGCTACGTTTCAATGGCTTGGTAATTGGTTTGTTTTGTATTCAAAGCGCCAGAATTGTCTCGAAATAATTGTGCCACAATATGGCAGTGTAAAATATTTCTGTGTAGCTCTCTAGAGCTCAATATGACGTCATCAACCCAAATATTAAAACTTATTTTTTTTAAACGAAATTGAGAACTGTTTGCCAGAAACAAATGTCATAATCGTGTTCGGCAGCAATTACTTCATATTTTGCACCACAAGCGGCGTACATTTTACAACTTTTGAGAAGGTGGGACAGTCCCTTTAAAGGGACTGTCCCACCTTTTTGAAAGTTGTCGAATCATACTTAATTGTATGTCTACATGTCAGGCGAGATCAGCTGAACATATTCGTGCATTTTTTTCCGAAAAAATACTTATCTTGGAAGATATTCAACTTTTAGTTTTAAGCGGAATGTTGGGTTGGTGACGTCATTTTTTTTTTAATAGCGGAAATCCCTTGTACTGCCAAATGTATGGCACCATTTTTTGTCGACATCTATTGCGCAGAAAAAGCGAACCACCCGATGTCTAGCTTGCGAACCACCCGGGGATCGAGAAATGAAAGACGAAAATATTCCAAGGCTGACTATAAAACAAGTCGACTATCATTACCATCGGGTAAAGAGAGGCGACGCTGCCGGTTTAGAGGCCCTATTAAAATACACATGGGCCTTATTTTTTACAGATGTCAAAATCAAACTCGAATATCTTTTGGATTAGATCATTGTGGTTGTTTTAACTGCTACCATATTATTAATATCAATGCCAAGCCATCAAAATGGCTATCTCAACTCAAATATAATGTTATGGTGGGATCATGGGCGGAGAATGCGGTATGGCAGGTATGGCCATGGCCACACCATCTTAAAAGTTGGTGTGGCAGTGCCACACCAACTTCCTGACTTTATTTTTACTTTTGAATGTGACATTTTATGAGTTATTGGTAAAAAAATGTAAAAATGGCCTAATGCAAGCCTGGCAACCAAATTTATCAAACAATTAAACACACATTGTTATAGGTAAAATGTATATTGACACCTTAAGGTAAGTACTTATATTAAAATTGCAATTCAATATTGGGAGTTAGTCTTGCACACTAAAAATGGAACAAGTAACTTAATACAAGCCTGGCAAAACAATATCAAGCAACAAAGCACATGACGACAAAAGAATTTCCTAAATACAGAAATAGATCAGAGAACATAACAAATCGAATTAAAAATTAACAGCTGGTAACAAAATGTATCTACCATCCCAATAATATTATCAGTTTCATTCAAGAAGCCTGCAAACTCATACTCATATACCAAGGTATCAATTTATATTAGGCACAGAGTATTTCCCAAAGCCTCAAATTGATAAATAAAACAATCATATTCAAGCAAAGCATTATATAAATATCCCCTAAGTTCATAAGTTACCCATAAATTTTACAATAATACATACATTTTGACATCTAATATAAAATAATGCATATTTGTGTGCATCTTAGTCCCTCCAATCTTAGATGTAGTGGTTTACACGTACCAATAGCAATGCAATATTTCGTATTTCTTGCGCCAAGAGAAGTGCATTCTAATACTATCAAGTACTATAGAAATAGTTTTTTTTTGGAGAAAACGAAGGCGAGAATTTGTGCGGGGAATAAAGGAAACCGAAAAATAATCAAGTTTCTCATTCCAAAGTGTTTCCAAAGTAAAAATTATTATATGACCGTGGTAAAACCCAAGGTTCTATAACCAGGTAAGGACACGAGCCATTTGACCTTGAACTCGGCGGACCGCCGTATGACGTCACTGCCGGCAGCCGGCTGGAGGCCAGCAGCCGCCGACCCACTGGCGGATCCAGGGGGGGGGGGCATCAGGGGAACCCCCCCCACACACACACAGGAATCTAGGAGGGGCATTAAATACAAGTATGCCCCCCCCCCCGCGCGTTCCCAATGTATCGTACAATCGTAAAAATTGTCTTTGCAGCAGTCAAAATCCAGCTATACACAGTCAAAAACCGGAAAATTTCGCACCGCTTCGCGGCATGACACAACTTTCGCAATTGCTTATGCAAATTTGAAAAATGGAAAAGTGAATAATTCCATTAAGTGTTTGACAGAGGCTCTACTTGGCGGTCATTGCTGGCACTGGTGGATCCAGGGGGAGGCATCGGGCAAATGCCCCCCCCCCCTCCCACAGGAATCTGGGAGGGGCATTAAATACCAGTATACCCCCCCCCCCCCCGCGCGCGTTCCCTGCACTGAATGTGAAGAACAATGAAAAACAAACAATGAAACTTCATGAAAACGGAAGTTTTTTCTCGAGTGATTGCATTGGAAGTTTGTATGTATCCCTTTCTTTCAATGATAGACAAAACAACGCACCTGATGCAATTCAAGCACAAATTCACTTAACCCTTAACACGCTTACCCGGTGACACTTAACCCGCGCCCCGCTGGTGGGTGGGGGGCGGGGGGGCAGAATCTGCCTTCCCTCCCGGATTTTCTCAATAACTTGAGAACTATGATAGATATCAACGTTAAACTTTCAGTACCTCGTGATGCATCCATTCTACGTCTATGCAACAAATTCCAATGACATTGATGCAGTTTTTGTGGGAGATAATGGCGTTATAATGACGTCATGCCATGCCATTTTTTGTGGAAAAACGATAAATGTTTGAACAATCGTAGAAAATAGAGGTTTGTAGAAAATTGCAAAACAAAAATGTCAAAAGAAAATAAATGACATTCTCTTCAAAATGGTTATCTCTGATTTTCAAAATTATGTGTTTTTGACCCCAAAAATGAAAATAAATATTTTTCCGGAAACAAAATTAACACGACACATTTTTGCAAATTTGAAGTGAATTTCTTAAGCTCGAATACCAAAATAAGGTGACCGGCCCAAATCCGCAGATAAAAAAATGAGGGTACCTTTTGCCACAAAAAAGATGCCCCCTCCCCTCCCCCACGGAGAGAGGCTGGATCCGCCAGTGCGCCGGCCACACCAACTTTTGTAACGATTCTCCACCCATAGGTGGGATAGTCCCTTTAACCCACGACTTACGGGGGGAGGTTGATCGGTATTAATACCGAAGCGAGAGGCGCCGAGAAATAAGTGCGAGAGCATTTCTGCGCCAATTGCAGGTAATTGTCTGTAATTCTTGTGTATTCCTATTTCAATAAAATTCGTTGTGTGCGTGTGTGCGTGCGGGCGTGCGGGCGTGCGGGCGTGCGGGCGGGCGTGCGGGCGTGCGGGCGTGCGCGTGTGCGTGTACGTGTAGGTGTGTAGGTGTGTAGGTGTGTAGGTGTGTAGGTGTGTAGGTGTGTAGGTGTGTAGGTGTGTAGGTGTGTAGGTGTGTAGGTGTGTAGGTGTGTAGGTGTGTAGGTGTGTAGGTGTGTAGGTGTGTAGGTGTGTAGGTGTGTAGGTGTGTAGGTGTGTAGGTGTGTAGGTGTGTAGGTGTGTAGGTGTGTAGGTGTGTAGGTGTGTAGGTGTGTAGGTGTGTAGGTGTGTAGGTGTGTAGGTGTGTAGGTGTGTAGGTGTGTAGGTGTGTAGGTGTGTAGGTGTGTAGGTGTGTAGGTGTGTAGGTGTGTAGGTGTGTAGGTGTGTAGGTGTGTAGGTGTGTAGGTGTGTAGGTGTGTAGGTGTGTAGGTGTGTAGGTGTGTAGGTGTGTAGGTGTGTAGGTGTGTAGGTGTGTAGGTGTGTAGGTGTGTAGGTGTGTAGGTGTGTAGGTGTGTAGGTGTGTAGGTGTGTAGGTGTGTAGGTGTGTAGGTGTGTAGGTGTGTAGGTGTGTAGGTGTGTAGGTGTGTAGGTGTGTAGGTGTGTAGGTGTGTAGGTGTGTAGGTGTGTAGGTGTGTAGGTGTGTAGGTGTGTAGGTGTGTAGGTGTGTAGGTGTGTAGGTGTGTAGGTGTGTAGTGTGTAGGTGTGTAGGTGTGTAGGTGTGTAGGTGTGTAGGTGTGTAGGTGTGTAGGTGTGTAGGTGTGTAGGTGTGTAGGTGTGTAGGTGTGTAGGTGTGTAGGTGTGTAGGTGTGTAGGTGTGTAGGTGTGTAGGTGTGTAGGTGTGTAGGTGTGTAGGTGTGTAGGTGTGTAGGTGTGTAGGTGTGTAGGTGTGTAGGTGTGTAGGTGTGTAGGTGTGTAGGTGTGTAGGTGTGTAGGTGTGTAGGTGTGTAGGTGTGTAGGTGTGTAGGTGTGTAGGTGTGTAGGTGTGTAGGTGTGTAGGTGTGTAGGTGTGTAGGTGTGTAGGTGTGTAGGTGTGTAGGTGTGTAGGTGTGTAGGTGTGTAGGTGTGTAGGTGTGTAGGTGTGTAGGTGTGTAGGTGTGTAGGTGTGTAGGTGTGTAGGTGTGTAGGTGTGTAGGTGTGTAGGTGTGTAGGTGTGTAGGTGTGTAGGTGTGTAGGTGTGTAGGTGTGTAGGTGTGTAGGTGTGTAGGTGTGTAGGTGTGTAGGTGTGTAGGTGTGTAGGTGTGTAGGTGTGTAGGTGTGTAGGTGTGTAGGTGTGTAGGTGTGTAGGTGTGTAGGTGTGTAGGTGTGTAGGTGTGTAGGTGTGTAGGTGTGTAGGTGTGTAGGTGTGTAGGTGTGTAGGTGTGTAGGTGTGTAGGTGTGTAGGTGTGTAGGTGTGTAGGTGTGTAGGTGTGTAGGTGTGTAGGTGTGTAGGTGTGTAGGTGTGTAGGTGTGTAGGTGTGTAGGTGTGTAGGTGGTGTGTAGGTGTGTAGGTGTGTAGGTGTGTAGGTGTGTAGGTGTGTAGGTGTGTAGGTGTGTAGGTGTGTAGGTGTGTAGGTGTGTAGGTGTGTAGGTGTGTAGGTGTGTAGGTGTGTAGGTGTGTAGGTGTGTAGGTGTGTAGGTGTGTAGGTGTGTAGGTGTGTAGGTGTGTAGGTGTGTAGGTGTGTAGGTGTGTAGGTGTGTAGGTGTGTGGTGTGTTGGTGTGTAGGTGTGTAGGTGTGTAGGTGTGTAGGTGTGTGTGTGTGTGGTGTGTAGGTGTGTAGGTGTGTAGGTGTTGTGTGGGTGTGTTGTGTGTGGTGTGTAGGTGTGTGTGTGTGTTGGTGTGTAGGTGTGTAGGTGTGTTGGTGTGTGGTGTGTGGTGTGTGGTGTGTAGGTGTGTAGGTGTGTAGGTGTGTAGGTGTGTAGGTGTGTAGGTGTGTAGGTGTGTGTGTGTGTGTGTGTGTGTGTGAGTGTGTGTGTGTGTGTGTGTGTGTGTGTGTCTGTGTCTGTGTCTGTGTCTGTGTCTGTGTCTGTGTCTGTGTCTGTGTCTGTGTCTGTGTCTGTGTCTGTGTCTGTGTCTGTGTGTGTGTGTGTGTGTGTGTGTGTGTGTGTGTGTGTGTGTGTGTGTGTGTGTGTGTGTGTGTGTGTGTGAGTGTGTGTGTGTGTGTGTGTGTGTGTGTGTGTGTCTGTGTCTGTGTCTGTGTCTGTGTCTGTGTCTGTGTCTGTGTCTGTGTCTGTGTCTGTGTCTGTGTCTGTGTCTGTGTCTGTGTCTGTGTCTGTGTCTGTGTCTGTGTCTGTGTCTGTGTCTGTGTCTGTGTCTGTGTCTGTGTCTGTGTCTGTGTCTGTGTCTGTGTCTGTGTCTGTGTCTGTGTCTGTGTCTGTGTCTGTGTCTGTGTCTGTGTCTGTGTCTGTGTCTGTGTCTGTGTCTGTGTCTGTGTCTGTGTCTGTGTCTGTGTCTGTGTCTGTGTCTGTGTCTGTGTCTGTGTCTGTGTCTGTGTCTGTGTCTGTGTCTGTGTCTGTGTCTGTGTCTGTGTCTGTGTCTGTGTCTGTGTCTGTGTCTGTGTCTGTGTCTGTGTCTGTGTCTGTGTCTGTGTCTGTGTCTGTGTCTGTGTCTGTGTCTGTGTCTGTGTCTGTGTCTGTGTCTGTGTCTGTGTCTGTGTCTGTGTCTGTGTCTGTGTCTGTGTCTGTGTCTGTGTCTGTGTCTGTGTCTGTGTCTGTGTCTGTGTCTGTGTCTGTGTCTGTGTCTGTGTCTGTGTCTGTGTCTGTGTCTGTGTCTGTGTCTGTGTCTGTGTCTGTGGTCTGTGTCTGTGTCTGTGTCTGTGTCTGTGTCTGTGTCTGTGTCTGTGTCTGTGTCTGTGTCTGTGTCTGTCTGTGTCTGTGTCTGTGTCTGTGTCTGTGTCTGTGTCTGTGTCTGTGTCTGTGTCTGTGTCTGTGTCTGTGTCTGTGTCTGTGTCTGTGTCTGTGTCTGTGTCTGTGTCTGTGTCTGTGTCTGTGTCTGTGTCTGTGTCTGTGTCTGTGTCTGTGTCTGTGTCTGTGTCTGTGTCTGTGTCTGTGTCTGTGTGTGTGTGTGTGTGTGTGTGTGTGTGTGTGTGTGTGTGTGTGTGTGTGTGTGTGTGTGTGTGTGTGTGTGTGTGTGTGTGTGTGTGTGTGTGTGTGTGTGTGTGTGTGTGTGTGTGTGTGTGTGTGTGTGTGTGTGTGTGTGTGTGTGTGTGTGTGTGTGTGTGTGTGTGTGTGTGTGTGTGTGTGTGTGTGTGTGTGTGTGTGTGTGTGTGTGTGTGTGTGTGTGTGTGTGTGTGTGTGTGTGTGTGTGTGTGTGTGTGTGTGTGTGTGTGTGTGTGTGTGTGTGTGTGTGTGTGTGTGTGTGTGTGTGTGTGTGTGTGTGTGTGTGTGTGTGTGTGTGTGTGTGTGTGTGTGTGTGTGTGTGTGTGTGTGTGTGTGTGTGTGTGTGTGTGTGTGTGTGTGTGTGTGTGTGTGTGTGTGTGTGTGTGTGTGTGTGTGTGTGTGTGTGTGTGTGTGTGTGTGTGTGTGTGTGTGTGTGTGTGTGTGTGTGTGTGTGTGTGTGTGTGTGTGTGTGTGTGTGTGTGTGTGTGTGTGTGTGTGTGTGTGTGTGTGTGTGTGTGTGTGTGTGTGTGTGTGTGTGTGTGTGTGTGTGTGTGTGTGTGTGTGTGTGTGTGTGTGTGTGTGTGTGTGTGTGTGTGTGTGTGTGTGTGTGTGTGTGTGTGTGTGTGTGTGTGTGTGTGTGTGTGTGTGTGTGTGTGTGTGTGTGTGTGTGTGTGTGTGTGTGTGTGTGTGTGTGTGTGTGTGTGTGTGTGTGTGTGTGTGTGTGTGTGTGTGTGTGTGTGTGTGTGTGTGTGTGTGTGTGTGTGTGTGTGTGTGTGTGTGTGTGTGTGTGTGTGTGTGTGTGTGTGTGTGTGTGTGTGTGTGTGTGTGTGTGTGTGTGTGTGTGTGTGTGTGTGTGTGTGTGTGTGTGTGTGTGTGTGTGTGTGTGTGTGTGTGTGTGTGTGTGTGTGTGTGTGTGTGTGTGTGTGTGTGTGTGTGTGTGTGTGTGTGTGTGTGTGTGTGTGTGTGTGTGTGTGTGTGTGTGTGTGTGTGTGTGTGTGTGTGTGTGTGTGTGTGGAGGGGGGTCATTTTTTGCCCCCCCCCCCCTCCTCCCGTTATTTTCCAATACCTCCTAAACCAACACTAGTATCGTCACCAATCTTTCAGTACCTTCTCGCACATCAATTCTACACCTGTTGGATAAAGGAAAAAGATGAGGTTGTGATAGGTCAACCGGGAATGACGGCAGAGTGACGTCATGTTATTCTTTTTGTTGAAAAATAATGGTTTGTGGAAAACGCTGTCAAAGGTACAATATTAGAGATAAATACAATTGCCTTAAACCAAATTACTGACAATAGACAGGGATATTAAACTCCTATCTCTGATTTTTTTTTTCATTCAAAATTTTGAGAAATCCAAATACATTTTTTGTTTGTTTGTACAATATTTTCAAACAAAAATCAGAGTTATCCAAAAAACGGTATGTATGTGACCAAATTTGAAGTCGATATATTCAAAAATGACTGACTTATGACCTTTAAATGTCAAAAATCGACAACCTCTCACCGCATTACTATGAATTTCCTTTTGAAAAAATGCATTTCCTTTTTTTTTTACTTCTATTTATATGGAAAAAAACAATGTTCTATGGTCATTTTTCGCGTTCTAGATGAGAAAAAACACAATAAACATGTGTTACAACGCCTAACGACCGTAATCTGCAGTTTGACCTCGTGACCTCGGATGACCTAGACCTGACCCAAGGTTTTTAACAGCTTAGAATGTTACTTTAAAGTGTCAGACACACGAATCATACCGATTTATCGACTGCTTATGCGTTTAATATCGCAATTTTGCGCGACAATTCCATCCATCGACACCTTTTGACATGGTCAAACATTTTGTACTTGACCTGACCTGTGACGTCATCGGTGACCCCGAGGTCAACAATATTAGGTTTCCTTCGATACAAATTTCAGAAGGATATCGAATGCCGTTTGATTTTTTACAATCAGTCAGGTAGTTCCGGAGATCCGAGGGGGGGGGGTGCAAAAAATACCCCCCGCCCCCAGTAAGTCGCGTTATGGAATATACCCCAGTAACTCGCTGGTTAAAGGGAATGTTTCAGCTTTCTGAAAGTTGTCAAATATACGCTGGTTGTAGTCGAAAATATGAAGCAAGTGCTGCTGAAACGAAGGTGATATTTTTTATCTCGAAAAGTCACTTAACTTTATACAAATTAAGTTTGTAAATTTTGGCTGATGACGTCATTATTGAACTATAGACCGCTGCTGATTGGCTGACAAAGTGGGATTGGCTGACAAAGTGTCTGTCAGCCAATCAGCGGCTGCACCAGCCTGGGTGCATTTTGCAAATGGTAAAATAAATTGCTTAAAAACGGTTAAGTTTTTGGGAAAATGACCTTAGTAATTTAGACATTTCAATAACGGCCAAAGACTGTCTCAGTTCAAAACCAATACAAAGGTGAAACATTGCTTTTAAGAGCTTTCGATCGCCGCCTTTCGGAAGATACGAGCGAATTCCCCCCCCCCCCCCCCCTGCGGGCCATTCGGCTGGAGACCCCTGCGACCCGCAGGTTAAGCGTCAGCTCTCTCAAAACAGTATTGCGCCATTTATGTGGGTACAATTAAGTTGCGTTCTGTTTTTTTTAAGCAGGGCGAGCATGAACAGCATGCATGAAATGTCATATTCACAAGTTATGTCTTGTTTGGTTGCTAGATCTACAGAGTACACAATGTCCATAAATGCTCTCTGACCTGTTCAAGCTCATTCCGAAAATGCCTATTTTCCCACCCCGAGTCACAGTGCAGTGTATCGGGCGCTGGGCAGCAGTTGGCGGCCGGTCCTGGTGACTGCACACCTCTGCGAGGGGTGCGGCTGCCGCGGCTGACGGCAGATGGCAGCACCGTACACCCGGACGTCTGGCTCCGTCTTGGCGTCTCCTCTCCGCGCGATGCTGGAATCCCGACACTTTCTCTCGGCGGCAGCAAGGTCAGCTGCTCATCTTCGCGAATCTAGGGCCTGGGGCATGCCCCCCTCCGGCGCCCCCTCGGCCACCGCCGGCTCGTCCGGCTATAAAGCCAGAGTCGGCCGTCTCATAGTCACAGTCGAGTGGCAGCCGTCTACTCAGGTCACATCGGAACGGACCTAACACATCAGGTGAGTGGAGTGGCCACGTGAGCAGCAAGGCGGTGGAGACGGCGCCCACGGAGCAGGCGGTTGGCGCAGATCAGTGGCAGTGACGACTGATCGCGAACAGGCCGACACAACTCAGGTGACGGAACTATAAACTGAGGCAACCGGCAGCAATTCAACAAACCACCAACACCTAGAGCAGTGCATTGGACGTGGACGTCAAAAGGACAAAGGAACCTTTGAATGACGGACACGATCTGCTTTATCTAATTATTTACCTGAAACAAAGATCTTCAGGCAGTCTCAGAGCATTTTGTACGGCACTTCATGAAGACACAGCAGTTATTCCGAGGAAAAAAAACTAGCTCTCCGTCAAGATTGTCCATAACTGCGCGGTGATTATGCTCGCTAAAACTGTTTCTTTTACCGATTCCATTGTAGCTGGTCCAGTGGTTCCATCTATAAGCGGTTATAACACGAATACAACCAGTTAACAAAAAAGAGGTTTCCCGCTTCGTTGGAGGTCAGAATCCTTCCAAACCCTTATATTTGTTATCCTGCATGGCTCCTGAGCTCCATAAAGCTATCGGATTGAAAGGGTAATCAGGATAATAAAATTAACGATAAATCAAGGTTCGTCTGGTTGCGAATCTTCCCTAATCACTGTCACTGGCTATCATTGTCAGGTCTTAAGTGATCCGAGAAATTCCAGAAATTCGACATAATAAATATGTGCAATAATATGCTCCATCATGATGCTTGACAATGATGATTATCTTGGTGAAAATAATGTAAGAATTTTAATCGATTTCACATGCCCCTTTCATTTTCACATTATAAACTAATTCAAACAATACTCAGATATAATTTACTTCAGCAATGGGAACGTTATTTGACATGGACATTGGTGTTCCGAATGAGTATAATACGGGTGACTCAGGCATCATCTTGAGACTTGATTTGGGTGGATCCCAAGGGAGCAATATTGTGGCTGTTGTTTTCAAACAGCAACACACGACTGATACAAGTGGAGCTAACTGCAGGGTGTCAGGCAGCAGCGTTCCAAGACGCAGAAGCCTCTGTGGGCGCCAAGTTCATCCACTCTCTCACGCCTGGCTACCTGATATACGAGCATCCATTTGCATCTGAAACAGAGCGAGTTACATGCCGGTGTGAGAAGTGATTGGACTTTGCTGCCCACCACCCAACGCCTTACTTAGAGTGAGTCGAGCCGCAAGGTCCAATCACTGACGCGGCCCATGTAACTCCTCTGTTCCAGAATGTGGCGCATTCTGGTCTCGGCCTTGCTGGTGACGCTGGCGGCGGGTCAGCTGGAGGTGCCCGGTGGTTACCTGCCGCCATCATGCCCCGAGGGCAAGGTTATCACGAGCACGGCCATTAAACTGCAGACCAACACCGTTTACCGCACCGTCACCTCCACCATCACCCAGAACAAGCAGCAGGCGACGACTGTGACCAAGGTGGTGCCCAGCACCGTCAGCTACACCAACACCCGGAGTGTCACCATCCCCGTGGTCAAGAACATCGTCGACACGCGGAACGTCATCCAGACCGTCACCAAGACCGTCACCGCGCCAGGCAAGACGGTCACCATCACACAAACCAAGGTGGTCACCAAGACGAGCGTGCTCAACAAGGAGCAGCTCAAGACGCAGGTGCTCAAGAAGACCAACATTGTCTCGCAGCAGGTGAAGACCACGGTCAAGGTCACCTCAACCGCCATCAAGAGCGTCGAGAAGGTGGTGTCCGTGACCAACACGAAGGTGGTGCCGGGAAAGACGGTGCAGCAGGTGAAGACGTCCCAGGTGGTGCAGACCGAGACGGTGACCTCGGAGCCGCCGGCGCAGTACAAGACCACCACCCGCATCCAGCAACAGACCGTCACCGCGCACAGTCACGGTGACGGCGCGGCCGTCACGAAGACGCAGACGGCCACCACCACGCGCGTCGTTCGCGTCACTGCCCACTGTCACCAAGACGGAGAAGGTCACCCTGCCCAAGGTGGTCACGCAGACCAAGCAGACGCAGGTCACGCGCAAAGTCGTCAGCACCAGGGTCAAGGTCCAGACAGTCTACAAGACGGAGACGGTGCCCAAGTACGTGACCAAGACGCGCACGGAGACCTCCACGCAGCCGCTGGTGTTGACCCGGACTCGTACGGCCGTCGTCACCGTCACCGGCAAGGACGTCGTCCGCACCATCAACGTCCAGAACACCACGACAGTCAGCAAGCCGGCAAGGATGTCTTCATCACCAAGGCTACCACCGTCGTAAAAACCAGCACCAAGCTGGTGGTGTCCACCAAGGTGCAGCCTTCCACCGTCTACAAGACTGAGACCGTCACCAAGTCGTGCGAGGGCTACAAATACGATGCGCCCGCCAACCCGCTTCTCATCTAGACCACCATATTGTCCCTTCAAAGGCCGAGGATGGCGAGTATGCTGAGAGGGAATAAGTTATGAGTGAGCCGAATGGTTGTTAGCCACGTTGAGTATTTGCTTGCTGTGACCCCATGGTCACGTTCGCATCTACTGTGACACTTTTGCGACGGATACTGTGACACTTTTGCCCGGGAAATCAATAAATGTATTAGAAATTGGAGTATTTTCATTGATATTTGCTACCCATGATCACATTTTCAACAGATTCGCCCACATAGCTCGACAAATACAGGTAAGCATCTTCCATTTGTTGCTCGATGATTGTCAGTGCTTACAATAACATTTACGCAATGTTATCTTTGAAATCATGAATTCGTATTTAGTGTCTCATCACCATAGCTGATAAACCAACCATGCGGTTAAGTGTGTGGGACTTCGCTCCCACTGCCCTACCGAGCTTGTGTTGAATTTCGGCAGTGTGGTGACCTGTTTGTATGTGTGTGTCGTTTCAGGATGAATCGCCTGCTGCTGTTGCTGAGCCTGGCGGCCGTGTGCTGTGCCGCACCGCAGCTGCAGGACGGATACCTGCCACCCTGCCCAGAAGTAAAGGACACGACCGTCACCAACACCGTCACCAAGAGCTCCCAGTATGAGAAGGTCAGCACCAGCATCCTGCAGAAGGTCATCACCTCGTTCAAAACTCTGACCAAGGTGGTGCCGCAGGTAACCACACGCACCCTGCAGGTGATCAAGACGGTGCCGGTGACCAAGACGAGCACCAAGGTCGTGACGCGGACCAAGACCCAGCAGGTGGTCCGGTCGGTGCCGGGCCGCGACGTGACCAGGTCGGCCACGTACACGGCCACCCAGCAGGTGGTGTCCACCAACTACGTGACACGCACCGTCACCAACACCCAGGTGGTTGTCAGCACCGTGCGCCAGACCGTCACCAGCACCGTCACCGTCCGCGCCACCAGCACCGTCACCAACGTCGTCACCAAGACCAACGTGCTCACCAAGAAGCTGCCCGACCAGACGCAGGTCAACACCGTCACACGCACCAACGTCGTAACCAGCACCCGCGTGCTGCCGGCCAAGACGATCGTCAAAACCGTCACCAAGACGCAGACGGAGACTAAGGTCAAGACGGTGCAGCTGCCGGCCAAGACGGTGACGCGCGCCATCACCAAGGAGGTGGTGAAGACGGAGCGCTCCACAGCCACCAAGGTGGTCAAGAACACCGTCACCTCCACGCAGACGCAGTACCTCACGGTAACGCAGACGAAGACGGTGACGTCGGTGCTGGAGCAGGTCTCCAGCGTGGTGTCGCAGGTGAAGGTGACGGTCACCCAGACGCGCCAGAAGGTGGACACCAGCGTGCTGACCAGCACCGCCTACAAGACGGTGGCCGTCACCAAGACCAACTCGGCGGCCGGTCGCACCCAGACGCGGACCAACACCCAGCTGAAGACCGTCACCAAGACGCTGCCGGGCGCCACCAAGACCCAGTACAGCACCGTCGTTGTCGACAAGGTTATCACCAAGACCAGCGTCCAGGTTAAGCCGGTCGTGCAGACGGTCGTCAAGACGGAGACGGTGCAGGCGCCCTGCGGATACAACTATGCCGAGCCCGAGAAGAAGTTCACTTTCTAGGACGCCCTCCCCGGGCTGAACCCATCCGTCATTTGAAGCCGATTGGTAAACGGGCAAGGAGGCACAGCGGAATTCGTCGTGCTACGTTTCAATGACTGCAGACATGATCCGTGTTATCAACAGAAGCTGTTTACTTGGCCTGTTTGTTTGCATTTAAATTATTGTCACGGGATCAGGCACGAGCCAGCACATATTCAACGTGGTGTGTGCACGCGCGACGTATGTGGGATCTGTGTGAATGTGATGACAGCGGCTGTAGTAATACAACGAATTACAAATGCGACTGTCACTCTGCCCGAAAGTGTTGCAGGACCCATCTAACGATATGATACTACCAGTAAGACGTACGTTAGACATAAGTCAAGAAAGAAACTGATAAAACCTAAAGAAAACAAAAGACAAGATAGTACAATATACAAGTTCAAAAGACGGTTTCCAGAAAACTTATTAGAACACACATATTTGATTTTGCTCCTCAAAGCCTTGGCATGTGTGAAGGCATAATCTTATGGCAAAACTTGCATTGATCAGTTTACAGAGGGATCAACGCCACCAAAGAGCCGTGGACTTTACTATGATATTAATAGCTCATCTGATACAGTTTTGAAATTCGGTACTTTTATATTTAAATGCTAGCAATTCTAATGAAATGAAATACATTAATTGCAGCCAAATAAAACACATGCGAACGCGTTTAGGATAGCAAAAGGGCACTTTCGTATCCATGCCGAAAGGAAAAGTATCCACCACATGGCAAATACTATTCTATGGGAGCAAGGGCGTCGCCGTAGGGGTGGGGTGGGGGGAGGAGGGGACACCGTCCCTCCCACCTCGGTCGTCAGGCTGGGGGATTGTCCCTCCAGTTTTGGGGACATAAATCCATACTTTGTCCGGAAATATTGCAGTTCTCAATGTCGTAAAAGGCATTTGGAAAAAGTATCAGTGTAATAGATGAATGGAAGGGATCAAGACGATACTTTTTACTTTTCTTGAGGGAAGTTGGCAGGAATTGTAATAGGATTTCGGTAGCATAAAAATATCAGGCATATTAGCCGTTTTCACGATGCTTTTATATTGTGTTGGTACCATCCGTAAAGTACCACATTCCTGAGGGACCTAATCGAAAACGCATGCAATACACGGGGCGTAAACAAATTTGAGTCGGTGAAATAATTATTTTGTCTTCAAAAACATCAAAATAGCCGAAAAATACTGCACAGAAACGTCGGATTTGACAAATTTTAATAAAATATGGTTTGAATTTCCCGGGTACTTTAGGGTTTGGTCCGCAATGGCGAGCGGGACCAAACTAGAACTGGCATATTAGGTCCCTCAGGAATGCGGCTGGTACCTAACACAGGAACATTTTAAAATGAATTGTTGACCAATCAGCGCTTCGGACCAGGTGAGGAATGCGCAATAAACATCGCTGTGTCTTTTTTAACTGACATCTTAGTGCTGAACTCCGGGACCGACATTGACCAATCAGAGCATATATTCTGGTCTGTCTGGATGTATCCTGTCGTCTGATTGGTGAAGCCGTGGGCTTGGGCTCTCTGGCGTCGTGACAAAGTGAACCAAGCCATTCGTTTTTGTTTTCATGGTGGATACGGTGGTATTTAGCACGTTTGTTATATTATTCCTGCCTACATGGCTATTTCAATTTGAAGATTCCCAACAGCGGAAATGGACGGTGAGTTGAAATATGGAATACCGTGCTCAGCTGTTCCCTCCAAGCATATCTAAGTGGATAAATAATCGAAAAGAAAATGCGAGATACCAGCCACATGTGTTTTGGAAGGCTATATCAATATGGCTCTAGAGCAATGCTATAGGGCTCTCATTAAAATAATCATCAAAATGACCACTTTCTTATTAACTTTATGTTAAGACATCCAAATTTTATCAAGCAAGCATCCATTTCTAGAGTATTTCTAGAGTATTATTAGATTCTTCTTACTCATTTAATAAATTAATTGCATTAAATAAACAAATTGCGTGTAGGTACCCCGTGTCTCACTTCACCCCATTGTATGGTACTCAAAATAAGCCCCGAGTGACCCTGACTGGTATCAATGGATGTGACGGGTGCCCAGTTCATCGCAAATGGCAGTAACATTTGATGCACTCTTGCCTGTCTCGTCTATTACGACTGATAACTATTCAAGCTGCAACACTGAACCATACGGGAGATACATGGTGCGTTCGGAGAGCGCATGGAATATTTCACGTGACGTCATGGAATTTCTCTTGGAATTCCACGCACTCCGAACGCACCCAAAATCGGTCAATAAACTTGTTAAGACTGAAACACGGTCTTCACGCAGCTGCGCGAAGTGGATGCGGGTGCCTATTAGTATTCAAATACATTGACAGGAGGTCGCAACAACTGCACGATGCGCTACGTTGCGGGAAGAAAAAAATCAACCGCTGAAATTGACCCATGTATTTGAATGGGCGGCCGCAGGCACTCGCATGCGTTTTCTGCTGCTGAATAAAGACTGTTTAACCCTTTACTGAAATCATTTGAATTCGGTGTATATGTGAGACATCCGTCATTATTGCTGTTCTTTTATGAAGTGCCCCTTTTAACCCTATTCCCTGCGAGGGGCAGATTCTGCCCCTCCCGGTAGTTTTTCACTTGCCGCTTCTAAACCGTTAGGCCTAGCGTCCTGAAACTTTGTGACTTCTCCCAAAATTGAACTATCATTCAGCGCTGTGCCGAAAATATTCTTACCGAAGCTATCGTTACTTGTCCAGCGAATGAACCCTTCGCCACTGACAATATTATGCTAGTTGTGTAAGCAATGATGAGATAATCATTGACACGAGATCAGCTACATTCAGTATAAATACGCTGGTTTTTCCTTGAGTGCAACCTTCTGCCGATTTTTAAAGAATGCTTGCCCTTATTACTCCAAATAAAAACAATAATATTGTATCCATTAACCTAGCCAAAGTTTCCAAATATCTAGGGGCACCATGTGGCATTTTAGAACAGTGAACCACGTATAAATCCACTGTGAATACTTAGAGTCTCAGCTGGCCCCTTATCGCACGTCGTATAGTCATTTAGGGTCATACAACTGGCAGGGAATCGTCTAATCGTCTAACATGTTAACTGTGGGGGAAAAACCCCCGCAGTCACGGCTCCTGCCCCCCCCCCCCCCCGCAAGTCGAGGCAGAAAACGGCCACTGGGGAGGGGGGAAGTTTAAACTGGTTATAAATGTTGGTGAGATGCACATTATAACTGTTCTGTCAAAGTTATAGACAAGGAATGTAGGATCCTATTCAGTTGAGGTGGCTTCAACCCCCCCCCCCCCCCCAACTTTGACGAGGAAGTGGGTCAAATCTGGGGAGAAATCTGTATTTGTGTGGATTTCCATGGTACTTTAAGCGATTTTTCCAGCTCAGCCCCCCACTTTTCTGGAAAAGCTCCACCCCTGTTATAGGTCATGCGACCAGCTGCACACACATATGCATATATAGTTTTGCAACTAAATCATCATGATATATAATGTATATTGACAATAATAACTCAAACGATGTTTTATATTATAGGTATTAGCAAAGCTTTCGATAACAAGTATCATGATCATTGCGAGATGCTGAAATGAAAGAAAACACACCGTAGCGGAAACCGACGCAGGAAAAATAGGCCTATTTTTCAATAAAAGCATGCACATTTGTATATGACATTATCACTACTAGTTTTGCCGAATCGATTCCATCTTTGAAAGTCGCACAGCTTAACCCGCGCCGGGCCGGGGGGGGGGGGGAGTTTAGACGCCCCCCTAAGGTTTTTCGAGGAGAGCGAAAAAAGGCGACGCGCAGCAACGCCGTTTTTGACACAGGTGTTTGGACATAAAGTACCCACATAGTGTGATTTTTTACCTCAAGTCATCTCAGGTCAGGTCACCAGGCCAGGTCACGTGACCCCACCTCCAAAAATGTTTCCTCTCGTACCACAGCCACAGTTTTTTGCCGATCGATTTCCTACTTACAGGATTTCATAAATACAATGGTACCTACAATTCGATTATCTCAGATTTTGTATATCGGTGACCTAAGTTCGGCTCAATTTCGTGACCTCCCCATTATAAGTCAATGGGGAAATAATCAAATGCTTCCTACTCTGAGGATACAAATTATATCAGCCCAATTCCTTCTTGATCATTTTATCATAGGCCATTCTTGTAGTTCCAGGTGCAATTTGTGTTCAGTGACCCCTACAGGGTCATGAGGTCATCCGAGGTCACCAACACTTGTTTGCCAATAACTCTCGACAAAATCAAGATATAGAAGTGAAACTGGCACAAATGTGTTTGTCTCGTCGCGGCACGTCTCCAAATGTATAACATGACCTAATTGGGTCACCACTTGCCTTGACCTGAGGTCAAATTTCTGAGTTGACCTAACCTAGTCATGACGCATATGATGCAAAGTGCCTTGACGAGTCAAACACGATGGCGTCAAGATTATTGCCCTATATTTATTAGGTAAAAATATATTTCTGAAAACTGTTTTGTTAAAAAATACCCTTTTTGACATTTGATGAGCTCTGAAGTATTGACCTGAGCTAAAATCCGAGGAAATCAAGTGGTATTTAATTTTTCAAGAGCTTTCGATTGCTTTTTCCGTTTCTTCCTACCTATCATAGTTACCGAGATATTTGGGGGTTTTCGAAACGAAGTCCTGAAACTGGAAAATCTGACATTTGATCACCTCTGGTGACCTAAATATTGACCTGGGAAATACAAATGCCTGAAATGATTTCAAAAGGAATTTTGACAAGCTTTCGAACGGTGTTTTTGGTTTTTATCGACGTCCCATAGGAGCCGCGTTAGAGTGGGGGTCACCCTCCCCCCCGTCACGGCAAAGGTGACGCTGAGCACCTGCACGGCGCGGGTTAAAGATAAACACTTTCCCAGTTTTCAGCATATATTTTTGGGGTTAGATGAACTGTATAAAAGCATGGATTAGTGTTGGACATTACTCCAAAACCTTAAACCAAGTACATGACTAATTAATAAATGTCATGTCATATTCATTTGAACCTACCTGCAAGTAACACAAATCAAGTGAAACAAATGTAGGCATTTTTAAACTATGATGTATATTTCGTGTAGGTATAGATGTCATTTTCAAGCTAAATTTGGAAATTTAGCCACACGTACATTCTAGCTGTCATCTGTCAATAAAATTAACCCGCCCTTGACTGGGGTCTCAGACGAACGCCATTGACTGGGGGATCTTCCGAACCAATGATCGCAGCGAGACATGCAATGCGGCATTCGAACACTCTCAATGAAACACATCTAAAGCATTCTCGAAAGGTTCACGTTGATGTCACATGTCAGGTTACGGGTAGGTCAAAGGTCAAAATCGAAATATTTGAGTGTATGGGACATAGGTACTACTAGTGCTAACCCGTCCGCTCCGCTGGGCGATTACTGGTGTCAAGTGGTGGTGCAAGCCAGTGATAGGCAATTAGGGATTGATAACCCATACTACCCGTGACACCTGTCGTACCTATAATACGTTTTTGTACCCGTCATACACCCGAAGTACCCGTCAAAAACCTACGTTGCCCGACATACACCCGTAGTACCCGTTGTGCACCTGTGGAACACGTGATAACCCCGTTATAGCCGGCACTTGCCCATTATACCCGTGGAACACCTATGGCACCCGTTATACACCCGTTAACCCGCGAGTTACTGGGGTATATTTCATAACGCGACTTACTGGGGGGGGGGCTATTTCCCCCCCCCCCCCCCCTCGGATCTCCGGAACTACTGGACCGAATGTAGAAATTCAAATGGCATTCGATAGCCCTGGGAAATTTATCGAGGGAAACATAATATTGTTGACCTCGGGGTCACTGATGACGTCACAGGTCAGGTCAAGTACAAAATGTTTGACCATGTCAAAAGGTTTCGATGGATGGAATTGTCGCGCAAAATTGCGATATTAAACGCATAAGCAGTCGATAAATCGGTATGATTCGTGTGTCTGACACTTCTAAGTACCTTTCTAAGCTGTTTATGACATTGGGTCAGGTCAAAGTCATCCGAGGTCACGAGGTCAAACTGCAGATTACGGTCATTAGGCGTTGTAACACATGTTTATTGGTTTATTTATCGTCTAGAACGCGTAAAATGACCTTAGAACATTGTTTGTTCCATATAAATAGAAGTAAAAAGCAAAAATGGATATGCGTTTTTTTATGAATAGTAATGCTGTGAGAGGTGGTCGATTTTTGTCATTTAAAGGCCATAACTCAGTCATTTTTGAAGATATCGACTTCAAATTTGGTACACATATTCACCTCACACGTTTCGATCACATATATTCCGCTTCTTTGATAATTCTGATTTTTTCTTGAAAATTTAGTAAAAACAAGAAAAAAATGTAGTTCGATCTCTCAAAATTTTGAATTAAAAAAACCCTCAAAAATCCGAGATAGCAGTTTGATAGCCCGGTCTATTCTCAGTATTTTTATTTAAGACAATTGAATTTATCTCAAACATCATATCTTTGACATAATTTTCCGCAAACCATTATTTTGCAACCAAAACCGAAGAGCATGATGTCACTCTGACGTAATTCCCGGTTGACCTATCATAACCTCATAATTTTCCTTTTTCCAACATGTGTTCCTTTTTGATGTGAGAGAAGGTACTGCAAGTTTGGTGACGATACCGGTATTTTTTTAAGAGTTATTGTAAAATAACGGGAGGGGGGGGGGGGGGCAAAAAATAGCCCCCCCCCCCCCCAGTAACACGCGGGTTAAACCCGTGAAAACTCCACCCCGGCTTAGTGTATATGTTCATTGATATATGTCGTACCGTATGTCGATGATCTTCGTTTCGCAGTGATTCCGTGTTTGCTTCTCCTTGGTTGTGGCACTGTAGTAGTCGTGGTCGGATCTGATTGGCTTTAGACTGGAGTGAAGCGATGTAAAACTCGTATCCTTAAACTGTTCTTTTTAACGGTAAAATATTTCTTAATACCTTCTATGTTAGTTCAGCACAAACCTTCGCCCAAAACTGCACAACCTAAAACTGCCTCAGACAGACGGACAGACAGACATACGCTTATCAAATAGTAATATAGATCTATTCAAAGCCTTCGATTGTGACCATGATCACCCAAAGTGCTTTCAAAGGTATAATACACATCTCGCATGACCGAGAGGAAGAACAGTAAGATTGTTGGCAAAAGTCAAGATCAATGTCAATGTCACAGAAGGTCACCATGTGCAAAATATATACGAAAGTCATGCGACATATGCTTTATGGGTTATGTTACACGCATAATTCGATAGCGATAGTCATTTTACCACCTGACTTCATTTAAGTGAAGTTAGTGTCAAGCGCTCAGGTCAAGGTCAGGTCACATAAGGTCAAAATTTAAAATTGATAAATATACATAAAAACGCATGTTTCTGGACCAGTTTTACCTCAGAAATGCAGCGGTGACGTTCATTTCTTTGCAGCTGGTCATAAATAACCAGAAAACAATAAAAACAAATACGTGATGAGTTACCCATACTTTAGAAGCCAGTTTTCTGTGCCTGAGATGTCAGTGAAAAATGGTGATAGTGTTTTAAAGTTTTGTTTTGGAATTACCAATATGTGGTTCTTTAATATTTAACACGTTTTTTAATATCTTTGAAAAATTTGCATTTGTGGCATTTAAACAAATAGTTTTTTGATTTTCGGGAGGTCAAAAACCAAAATTTTAACAACTCCGAAGTAGTCATTTTGTAGCCTTTGCCATTTTGTATCTTTTGAGGTTTTTGAATGCATGTTTCTCAAAATATGGCCTTTGGACGGTCTGTTAAATTTTTGCTGATTTTTGCGCGCAATTCGTGTGTAGTGAGTAGTGACATTAATTCGCTATATCTCAACGATTTTTTTTTGACGAAATTGCTTCATTGTTGCACAGAAAGACGTAAAATTGATGTGAGAAAAGGTACTTAAAGTTTCACTTTAATAGCGCTATTGGTTTTGAGCCATTGCGAAAGTTCGTGAGGAGGAGGGGGGGGGGGGGTAAACACTCCCCAGTCAAATGGCGGTTAATAACAATGCATAATTTGTCTGTTTATCAATCATCTCAACACAATTGTTTGAATGCACAACTATACATTTGATGAATATTACTGCCCGTTGGAACGATATCAATGAACTATGGAAAACCAAGTGACTGTTCGTGGACAAGAACAGGTGAAATTAAAATATGTCATCTCAAGCCTGCCCGCCCCCCGCCCCCCCCCCCCCCCCTCCCAGTCAAATGTCCTTACGCGAGTCCCTGACAACAGGGAATGCCTATTGCCTACTTCCAAATGTCAGATATTTCGTTACAGAGCTTTGAACAAATAGTGGTTCATTTTCAGCTTCAGCTTCATAGCCCCTTTCCGATTTATAATTGCCTGACTTCGAGTTGAAAATGTTAAATGATGCTGACAATGTTCGGACCTGCCTTATGACACCGTGATTTGCCCTTAGTGCATCATATGTGTCTCTTAGTATTTACAGGGCCGTTACTAAGTGCACGATTATGATGGGTACCTCTGACGCACTAGTTGCACCCTCTCCAAGCATTGTAATCGAAATGGGGGACTTTTTAGGGTAACGTGAGCCTTTCTCAGGCAGATTGGACCTTCCCAAATCGTATTCCTTAGGTGGTCTTTTTCTTTGCCTGAGACGAGCTGTTCTTCCCGAAAGTCAGATGAACCCTCTCGGATCTCAGAGCTAAGACTGGCTCTATTCTGAACCTATGGAGGAACCTTGGGGTCTTCATATGGTCCAGGGCCTTGGTAATGCGATGGACACATTTTGGGCCTATAACCGTTGATTTGCGTCTTCGAGACGGCCTGGTTCGGACTGCAGGATGTTGACCTAGAATAGCCACGGGAGCAACTGTAGCCCCTGTAGCCCCCGCACCCTGACTGGCGCTCTGTAGGTACCCCGTGCTTGTAGAGGTCCAGAGGTTATGGTGCTACACAAGGGGTCCGTCGATCCTTCTTAAAATTTCTGATCAAGCCGCAACAAATATATGCCGACTTTTTGGTAACAGCTTGGACTTGTCACAAGGGGCTGCTGTTTTCAACAGGAAACTTAACATATCATATGTATTATCATATCACATGTCATGTGCATTACTGTCATAGGTTGGGAACACAATGCAAAAGGGATCAAAATCATATAGGTATTTGAAGAAAAAAATCCCGGAAAATCGTATTAGACACTGCAAGACTGCACCGAATATTATTATTATTGCGTTGCCCCTACAAACCACAGGGGAGTGGGCGTTACGATGGGAATTCTAAACAAAAGAAACACTCACATTTACACTACTAGTCATACACGTAGTACCTACATGCAATATACATTACATACATGCATACAACCGTACACGATTCGAACGATTGTGTATATTCTCATGTTTAACGTAACATGAAAAACAGAAGTTAATTTAATTATCCTTTTGATATATGACTGTGCCAAATGGTACCCTGTTTTACAAACTCCATCGCGAAACCTACAATAATAAAACTAGCACCTCAAATGAACCTTGCCCGAGCCAAGACACTAGGAATTGACGACTGTGGTGCTCATGTGACGCCATATCGGAACGTGCAAATGTGCGTTATGTGCTTGACATGAAAAAGAGGAAAATAAAATGCCAAGGATGGCGCCATGTGCTTGGCAGCGATAAGAAGCTGAGTCGCAAAGATTGGACGACTTCTCAGATGTAACACCGAAAACAGTTACTTGTGTCGTGTGGCTTCGCTGAAAGCTGCTAATACAGGTAAATGTTTAGTCTTATATATATATATATATATATATATATATATATATATATATATATATATATATATATATATATATATATATATATATATATATATATATATATATATATATATATATATATATATATATATATATATATATATATATATATATATATATATATATATATATATATATATATATATATATATATATATATATATATATATATATATATATATATATATATATATATATATATAT
>JAXIVJ010003741.1:5000-45000 GCA_036785665.1 Chirona hameri
CACACACACACACACAGACACACACACACACACAGAAACACACACACACACAGATGCACACACACACAGAAGATACACACACGCACGCACACACACACCCGCGCACACACACACACACACACACACACACACACAGACACACACACACACACACACACACACACACACACACACACACACACACACACACACACACACACGCACACGCACACGCACACGCACACGCACACGCACACGCACACGCACACGCACACGCACACGCACACGCACACGCACACGCACACGCACACGCACACGCACACGCACGCACGCACGCACGCACGCACGCACGCACGCACGCACGCACGCACGCACGCACACACACACACACACACACACACACACACACACACACACACACACACACACACACACACACACACACACACACACACACACACACACACACACACACACACACACACACACACACACGTACACACACACACAGACACACACAACATTCGGTGATGCAATGTTCATAATGTGTGTTATGTAGGCCTGTAACATATGCACATTGTGTATATAAGTGGATTATGTAGAGTTTTTTTTTGCATTTATTGTTTCTCAAAGAGGAAGATGTGTTCGAGTGTTTGCGAACGTTAGAATGATGTTGAAAAAAACAAGTGTCGTAAATGTCAGACCTGAAGATGGGCCATGCCTGAAACTGTCATCTCTTTTGTCTCATTTTTGTATTAATATATTACATAGTATGAGGCTGTGGTTTTTATTAACTCTATTGGGCTGTATTTAGATATATTTATTTTTATTTTGTGGATTTTGATGGTAGTTTAAGCGATTTTTCCCAGCTCAAAGGTGAAGGTGTTAAGAAATATTTAACCGTAAAAAACAGTTCACGGATACGGGTTTTACATCGCTTCACTCCAGACGAAAACCAATCACATCCAACCACGGATACTACAGTGTCACAACCAATGAGAAGCAACCACGGAATTACTGCGAAACGAAGGTCATCGACATACGGTACGGCATATATCAATGAACATGTACGCTAAGCCGGGGTGGAGTTCTCACGGGTGTAACGTGTGTATAACGGGTGTCATAGGTGTACCACGGGTATAATGGGTGAGTACCGGCTATAACGGGTTCATCACGTGTTCCACAGGGGCACAACGGGTACCACGGGTGTATGTCGGGCACCGTAGGTTTTTAACGGGTACCTCGGGTGTATGACGGGTACCAAAATGTATTATAGGTACAACAGGTGTCACGGGTCGTACGGGTTATCAATCCCTAATTGCCTCTCACTGGCTTGCACCATCACTTGACCTGTAATCGCCCAGCGGAGCGGACGGATTCGCGCTAGATAGCCTGTTAGGGTCCCTGACATATTTGTTATTTGTTTTGCCGATGCCGATGCGTACCTGGCCCATTACCGGCATTCATACTATAACAGTTTCTCGGTATGGAGAAACTGGTAACAGTATGCAGTTGAAAATAATGAAGCCATATCAATTGCATTACCCCGTGTGGTGCTAAGTTTTGAACGTTGTGTATCTTTCATGGGCGTCGCCATCGGTGGGGGCGGGGGACGTGCCCCCCCCCCCCCCAGGACCGATCCGGCCGGAGTCGGCCCTCCCCAAACCTTTGACTGCACTCCCCCCCCCCCCAACTCATGGCTTATCCACCCCCCTCCACCACCCCCAAAACTCGTGGCCGCCTCCTCAAAATTGTGTGGCGACGCCACTGGTATCACAGACTACGATGATATCAATGATGCTATATCAATGATGATAATCAATGCTTACGGCTAATCAACGGGAGCTTCGCGTAGGATAATACTATAGAGTGTAACGCAATATTGTGTGACATGCGGCGCAGTCTACCACTTTGTATTGCCTGTTAACTTCACGTAGGAGTCTCCAGATACCTTATGCATTCATGTGATCTAATAATGGAAAATTTGTAGACTGTACCGTAATAAAAAAAATCCAGCAAAGAATACCGTTTTTTTAAAGGATTTAGCACCAAATAGCAGTACCTAAACTACTTACCTGGTATGCGTAGGTATAACTTTGTTTAAATGAGCTGTATATACAGCTGGGCTGTATTTAGATATTTTTATTTTTATTTTGTGGATTTTGATGGTAGTTTAAACGATTTTTCCCAGCTCAGCCCCCCCCCCCCACACACACACGCACACTTTTCTGGAGAAGCTACGCCCCTGCTTAGTAGGTATTCCTTGGAAGAAGTAAAACAGAATGAGACAAATTATTGTCGCGTCGTAAAATATATTTTTTTAGTATGATGAATAAGGTTACCGAGATATACAATTTTAGATACCCATACCTAAAGGCTAAATATCGCATAAAGGTTATGCCAAAGGCGACAAGCGTCATATTCGCTCGTGAATCGTGATAGCAAACTAGTTCTAAATTTGATAAATTTTCAGTGCCCAAAGGCTGCCCATCAACATCCAGTGTTTTTGTATGGTTGAAGCTTCGCTGTCATAAAAAGTCGGATAGCGTCAGTGACCACGTGCTACAAGCATGCGCATCATGGCTGGGACTGGAGGAAACGCCAAAATACGTATCGTGATACCATTTGGTATTTTGGAACTGTTCATGCTTGTTCTAGTTTCTAGGATTTGATAATACTAAATTAAAAATGACAAAATACAATTAAAGCTTTCAATATATTCGCCTGGTGGATTGTTTTGTTTTTATTCGGGCACATTTCCTTCAGTCTCCTTATGAATGTCGGCTAATTTCTTCCGCACACAACACAAATGTTTCATATTGTTTTTAATTTAACTCGTTTCCACGTTTAACTTTCACGATTATTAAAATGCATTTGTGTACGCAAGTTGACTAGAACCAAAGCATGAATAAATCATCCATTAGAGCTTTAACCCTCGCCCTACGGGAGCTTTTTCACCTTCGCCCTACGGGGGGGGGGGGGGTAGCTGACAAGCCCCCTGTTAACTTCCACACCAAGCAACTTAGAACAATGCGTTAAGAACCAGCATCTTGCCTGTCATGAGCGGAATCTAACAGTTGCAATTGTTAGGTTTCAGTTCAACGGGTGACCTTCCAGGTCAAGTGAATGACCTCGGATTTACCACGTTCAGAACAGTGATTTTGCTCTTCAGAAAACCTCAAAATTATAAATTGATGAATGTAAAAAAGGCATGTTCCTATACCAGTTTTGGCTCCGAAATACAGAAAAGGTAATTATTTGTTCGTATCTTGTCAAAACAAGTCAAAAAAGTTATAAAATGACGTCATCAATTGCTTACACTTAGGGAGCCATCACTCAGTCAAAAATAAAGATATTGCTTTGAAATTTGGTATGCGTATTTTCCATATTCAGTGCTCTCATATATATTCTGTTTTTTTAATATCTTTTAAAAAAAAATATTTTGTTGGGATTTTTCCACAAAACTCTCTTTTTTTAATTTTAGAGAACAAAAAACCAACATTTTGAAAATCCGAGAAAGCCATTTTAAAGAGAATTCTATTTTGTATCTTTGGTGAATTTTGTTTGCAATTTGCTTCAAAACTCTGTTTTCCACGATTTTTCAAATATTTCTCTTTTTTTACCAACTTGACGTCATCGAAACATGATTATCTCCCAAACTACTTAACCAACTTCATTTTTAAAAAAATACAGAATACCTATAATTGTTTTACAATCAGCTACCGAAAATGTCATCAAGATCCACGGCATGTGTAAAAAGTTATTCAAGAAAAACCTCAAGGAGGGGGGGGGGGCTGTCAGGCGAGGGTTAATTTAATTGACCATTAAAATAGAAGCCTGTAGAAGTGTAGAGCTTTTACCTCAAGAACGAGTGACACAACAACTTGTTTCGCTCGCTTTCTTAACCCGCGCCGTGCCGGTGCTCGGCGCCACCTACGCCGTGGCGGGGGTTCAGCTCAGTTCGTTTATTTTGTTAACAAAAAGACATAAAATCAAACAGGACAATAATGGATTGGCGCAAAAGCAAAAGCTTAAATCATAGCGCCTCTCCAGATGAAACAAATGAAACAGAGATTTTACCAAAACTAAGGAACAGATCACGTAGGCCCCGCTACCAGCCCGCCGAGCGGCCATTCGAAAATCAGGTGGCCAGGCACAGGCGGCAACAGCAGGTCAGCGTGGTGAAAGTGCTGGTAATGTGTGATTGTTGTGTTATTTGTGGGTGTTGAGTCTTTGTGAAAGTGCTATGAATGTCTGTAAGTGATGTGCGATGTATATACCCTGTGTTTGTGAAATATTTTTACCAAAGAGCAGGAGCTCTAATTTGTTTTTGGGTGACAAATCATCAAAGTCGCGCACAATGCGTCGCGCTGCGTTAAAGAGGTTCGTTCTGTGATTCGTGTATAGGGGGCACCAGAGTATGTAATGGATAGTGTCTTCGTACGTGTGTCCACAAGAACACAACGGAGTTGGTGTGAGTTGGAATTGAAAGAGGTGGGCGTGTAGTGTTGATAAGCCGACACGTTGTCTTGTGTGTTGTGTGTTTAGTGTTTTTATACCTACGGAGTTAAGTGCTGGTGGCTCGGGTGCCCCGAATCGCTGCCAGACTTGACGAGAGAAGTCACGTCGAGAAGGAGTGTTACGGAGTGTTTCAGGAAGAAGGTTCCACTGTCTAATCGTAGCAGGGATGTACGATTTCCGAAAGGAAGTTAACCGGATAGGGGGAAGTGAGAGAAGGTGTGCGTTACGTAACTGAAGTCCTGTAGCGTCCTGTCTTGTGTTAGGCAAGAGGTTAGTCAGGTATGAAGGAAGAGGCGGGTAGTTGTAATATAGTCGATGGAAAAAGAGAAGGCTGTGAATGAGTCGTCTCGTTGCTAGTCGTTCCCATCCTAGATCGTTAAGTAGAGCGTTGGTGGGTGTGCGAAACAAGGTTCCAGTCACTAGTCGTGCACAGCGGTTCTGTATGGTCTGGAGTCGTATTGAGTCAGAGGCAGTCAGGTTACCGTCGTAGAGGGGTGAGTGACGGGGGAGCGTTTCAACGCCCCCTCTAACACGGCTCCTATGAGAGGTAGACAACAAGCAAGAATACCGGTCGAAAGCTCGTCAAAATTAATTTTGAAACTATTTCAGACAATTTTTTTCAGGTCAATATTGAGGTCACCAGAGGTCATCAAGGGCCAGATTTGTCAGTTTTAGGACTTCACTCCAGGTATTCCCGGATAGCACAGGAACTATGATAGCTAGGAACAAACGAAGAAAAAAACAGTGGAAATATCTTGACAAATTTCATCGACCAGGGTTGCTCAGATTTGAGCTCATTAAATAGTTGACGCTCCAGAGCTCATCAAATATCAAAAAGGCCATTTTTTTTAGCAAAAGAGTTTTCACAAATATCTTCTTACCTAACAAAGATAGGGAAATACCTGTGACGCCATCGTGTTTGTCTTGTCAAGGCGCTTCGTATCATATGCATGATGATTAGGTAAGTGAACTTTTAAATTTGACCTCAGGTCAAGGTCAAGTGGTGACTCAATTACGTCATGTTGCACATTGGGAGACGTGCCTCATTGAGACAAACGCATTGATGCCAGTTTTACTTCTCTATCTTAATTTTGTCGAGAGTTATTGGCCGAATAGCAACACCGAATAGAGTGTTGGTGACCTCGGGTGACCTCATCCGACCCTGTAGGGGCTACCAAACCGAAATTGCACCTGTAATTTCAAGAACGGCCTATTATAACATGATCTAGTAGGAATTGGGCTGATTTAATTCGTATCCTCAGAATAGAAAGCATTTGATTATTTCCCCATTGTCTTATAATGGGGAGGTCACGAAATTGACCCGACCTTAGGTCACCGATATACAAAATCCGAGAAAAAGTATTGTAGGTACTATTGCTCTTTATAAATCCTGTAAGTACGAAATCGATCGACCAAAAACTGTGGCTGTGGTGCGAATGGAAACATGTTTGTAGGTGGGGTCACGTGACCTGGTCTGGTGATCTGACCTGCGATGACCCGATATATTTTTTTTTACATAATGTGCGCAATTGATGGACGAACAGCTGTGCCAACAACGATGGCGCTGTACGCTGCCGTCTTGTCGCTATTCTCGAAAACCCTTAGGGGTGGGCGTCTAAACGCCATCCCCCACCCCCGGCACGGCGCGGGTTAAATCCTGCTCCAGTTTTGGTTTGCTGCAAACCTGTCACGAATATTTGGCCAAAGGCGAAAAGCCGCATTATTTTTAGAGTCAGCCTTCTGCCCTGTCGTGCATAAGAGGATGGTGATCGGGTGTACCAGATCACGAATGAGTCACGTTTTTAATGATTGCTTATATTTTCTGCATGCATACAAATAAATAACGCATTACACAAAGACACACAATGAGTCGCTATGTACCAATCATCAATCAGGTCTGGCGTTTCTCACATTTGGAAAGAGAGAGTATGTCGCAAAGTGTTCAGTAGTTATTTACTGGTAGCGGGGCTTGTAGCCGACAATGACGCGCTCATACTGAGGCTGCGGCTGGTAGTAAGCGGTGGACACTTCGTCATCATCCTCTTCCTCCTCCTCCTCAGGCGCCTCGTACCTCTCCTCCTCATCGTCATCATCAGACACCTCCGGGGTCGGGTACTCGGTGGGCACAGGGGTGGGCAGGTGGGCGCCCTGCGGCTGGAAGCCGTTGGCGTCGGCCACATAGACGACCTTGTAGACAACACCGTCGGGACCGGTGTAGCTGAACTGGCCGTTGACGTCATAGCTCTCCTCATCGCCGTATCCTTCCACGGGCCTGCCAGACTCGGAGGCGTAGATGCCGTTCTCAGTCTCGAAACTGGAAATGGTGAAAACAAAACGTTGATTATATCTTCCCCCTGATTAATATAATTATTTTTGTTTTCGTAAAAATGGGTAGATATTGGTATATGTCTGTTGTAAAAGAAGACAAATATATTCTCCCAATTTGTTTAAAAAATGATGCACGTACTACCTTTAAAACGGTGCAAGTTGATTCATTCGGAACATTTTGTCGACCTTGTAACTTGAAAGCGATTAGAAAATAACGACAGATAGTAGTGCTTAATTGACTAACAACATCGTCATTCACATGAATTACTGAAGTAAACTTACTGCGAGTCGTAGGACTGGTCGTCGCGGAGCTCCGCCTCCTGCTTCAGGATCTGGTACACCTTGGGGGCGTACGTGGGGGCATCGTAGCTGCGGCTGGGGGCGGCAGCGGCCACGGCCAGAACGGCGGCGAGCACAAACTGACGACAGAAGAAAACGGCATGCATTCAGTCTCCTGGGAGGCCTAGCTCTAGCAAAATATATGATACTGTAGAGTGACTCATTTATCTCACGTTATGCCAACATCAAATTACAACATCTCTGTGCTAATGCCGCTTTTGAAAATCTAGGTATCCACAGTCTTCACAGGATGCCGTCTTACCAGCTTCATGGTGTGTTCGCTGGGATATGTCTGTGTGAGATCTGGTGCCGGTACCATCCACTGGGCCGGCTTTATACCGTCCCGGTCAGTGGACTGGTTAGTAACAATAAACCCCCGAATGGCCGAGGGAGGACACCTGTACCCCGGAGGCCACCACAGACCCCCACCTCCTGTATCTGGTTCAGCAGGGCGTGGCCGACCGGGCGGCGACCATTTGGTGACACGCGACACGCCCAGCTCCAATGTTGAGTTCGGCCCCACAAAGGCGCTCTCGCCCCCCCCCCTTAATGTTTTATGGCCACTGGAGTATCCAAGGAGCCCGAAGGGCCAGCCTCCCAAATCGCCTGAAGTCGGGCAAAAAAAATGCCACATTTTCTAATTTAAATGCAAATCTACGCAATTTTTACGAAGGGAAGATTGTTTTAAATCACCTATTCATGCATGAAAAGCGAAATCCGATGATTTTTTCTTCTTCAGAATTGTGTGACTGGACTGGTCAAATCCCTTACTCAAGCCCCTCCAAAGCAGCTTCTTTGCTGTTCTGGCATAACAAAAACGATTATTCACGCCGAAGCGTGAATCAATCCTTTGCCAAACCTTTGCCAAGCCTGGGAGGGCCACATGCCGCCCTGAGATGGCCGTTTACCACTTTAAGAGGACCCTCAATCAATCTAAAAGGGTGTTTTGAGGGCCTGAGAGCTTTAACCCACCATTGTCTGGGGGGCGTTTTTCGTCCCCCCCCCCCCCCCCCACCCACCCTCTGACGATCTTTCGCAATAGCACAAAAACCAATAGCGCTATCGACGTGAAACTTCAAGTACCTTCTCGTACATCAACTTTACGTTTTCTGTGCATAAATGAAGCAATTTCGTCGGGTTTTGCTTTCTCTCGAGATATAGGGAATGTAATGACGTCGCTGCACAGGAGTTTGACACAAAAATCAGCTAAACTTTAGCAGGCCGTATAAATGCTATATTTTGAGCAAAATGCAATCGTAAAACGTCAAAAGATAGCAAATGGCAAGGGCTTCGAAAGGGCTATCTCGGATGTTTCACAATTTTTTTCTTTCTTTCACCCCCAACATTACAAAAAACGATTTTTTTTAATGGCCTCAAATTCAAAATGTTAAAACATTTTCAAGTAACCGGAATATTTGTTGAAGAACCGCATGTGGACAATATCCAAACCAAATTTAAAAGCAATATGTTTATTTGTGACTGACTTAAGGGTACATTACTTGAAAATGTTTTAACATTTTGAATTTGAGGGCATTAAAAAAAATCGTTTTTTGTAATGTTGGGGGTGAAAGAAAGAAAAAATTGTGAAACATCCGAGATAGCCCTTTGGAAGCCCTTGCCATTTGCTATCTTTTGACGTTTTACGATTGCATTTTGCTCAAAATATAGCATTTATACGGCCTGCTAAAGTTTAGCTGATTTTTGTGTCAAACTCCTGTGCAGCGACGTCATTAAATTCCCTATATCTCGAGAGAAAGCAAAACCCGACGAAATTGCTTCATTTATGCACAGAAAACGTAAAGTTGATGTACGAGAAGGTACTTGAAGTTTCACGTCGATAGCGTTATTGGTTTTTGTGCTATTGCGAAAGATCGTCAGAGGGTGGGTGGGGGGGGGGGGGGGGACGAAAAACGCCCCCCAGACAATGGTGGGTTAAAGCTCTCAGGCCCTCAAAACACCCTTTTAGATTGATTGAGGGTCCTCTTAAAGTGGTAAACGGCCATCTCAGGGCGGCATGTGGCCCTTCCAGGCTTGGCAAAAGTTTGGCAAAGGATTGATTCACGCTTCGGCGTGAATAATCGTTTTTGTTTTGCCAGAACAGCAAAGAAGCTGCTTTGGAGGGGCTTGAGTAAGGGATTTGACCAGTCCAGTCACACAATTCTGAAGAAGAAAAAATCATCGGATTTCGCTTTTCATGCATGAATAGGTGATTTAAAACAATCTTCCCTTCGTAAAAATTGCGTAGATTTGCATTTAAATTAGAAAATGTGGCATTTTTTTTGCCCGACTTCAGGCGATTTGGGAGGCTGGCCCTTCGGGCTCCTTGGATACTCCAGTGGCCATAAAACATTAAGGGGGGGGGGGCGAGAGCGCCTTTGTGGGGCCGAACTCAACATTGGAGCTGGGCGTGTCGCGTGTCACCAAATGGTCGCCGCCCGGTCGGCCACGCCCTGCTGAACCAGATACAGGAGGTGGGGGTCTGAGGTGGCCTCCGGGGTACAGGTGTCCTCCCTCGGCCATTCGGGGGTTTATTGTTACTAACCAGTCCACTGACCGGGACGGTATAAAGCCGGCCCAGTGGATGGTACCGGCACCAGATCTCACACAGACATATCCCAGCAAACACACCATGAAGCTGGTAAGACGGCATCCTGTGAAGACTGTGGATACCTAGATTTTCAAAAGCGGCATTAGCACAGAGATGTTGTAATTTGATGTTGGCATAACGTGAGATAAATGAGTCACTCTACAGTATCATATATTTTGCTAGAGCTAGGCCTCCCAGGAGACTGAATACATGCCGTTTTCTTCTGTCGTCAGTTTGTGCTCGCCGCCGTTCTGGCCGTGGCCGCTGCCGCCCCCAGCCGCAGCTACGATGCCCCCACGTACGCCCCCAAGGTGTACCAGATCCTGAAGCAGGAGGCGGAGCTCCGCGACGACCAGTCCTACGACTCGCAGTAAGTTTACTTCAGTAATTCATGTGAATGACGATGTTGTTAGTCAATTAAGCACTACTATCTGTCGTTATTTTCTAATCGCTTTCAAGTTACAAGGTCGACAAAATGTTCCGAATGAATCAACTTGCACCGTTTTAAAGGTAGTACGTGCATCATTTTTTAAACAAATTGGGAGAATATATTTGTCTTCTTTTACAACAGACATATACCAATATCTACCCATTTTTACGAAAACAAAAATAATTATATTAATCAGGGGAAAGATATAATCAACGTTTTGTTTTCGCCATTTCCAGTTTCGAGACTGAGAACGGCATCTACGCCTCCGAGTCTGGCAGGCCCGTGGAAGGATACGGCGATGAGGAGAGCTATGACGTCAACGGCCAGTTCAGCTACACCGGTCCCGACGGTGTTGTCTACAAGGTCGTCTATGTGGCCGACGCCAACGGCTTCCAGCCGCAGGGCGCCCACCTGCCCACCCCTGTGCCCACCGAGTACCCGACCCCGGAGGTGTCTGATGATGACGATGAGGAGGAGAGGTACGAGGCGCCTGAGGAGGAGGAAGAGGAGGATGATGACGAAGTGTCCACCGCTTACTACCAGCCGCAGCCTCAGTATGAGCGCGTCATTGTCGGCTACAAGCCCCGCTACCAGTAAATAACTACTGAACACTTTGCGACATACTCTCTCTTTCCAAATGTGAGAAACGCCAGACCTGATTGATGATTGGTACATAGCGAATCATTGTGTGTCTTTGTGTAATGCGTTATTTATTTGTATGCATGCAGAAAATATAAGCAATCATTAAAAACGTGACTCATTCGTGATCTGGTACACCCGATCACCATCCTCTTATGCACGACAGGGCAGAAGGCTGACTCTAAAAATAATGCGGCTTTTCGCCTTTGGCCAAATATTCGTGACAGGTTTGCAGCAAACCAAAACTGGAGCAGGATTTAACCCGCGCCGTGCCGGGGGTGGGGGATGGCGTTTAGACGCCCACCCCTAAGGGTTTTCGAGAATAGCGACAAGACGGCAGCGTGCAGCGCCATCGTTGTTGGCACAGCTGTTCGTCCATCAATTGCGCACATTATGTAAAAAAAAATATATCGGGTCATCGCAGGTCAGATCACCAGACCAGGTCACGTGACCCCACCTACAAAAATGTTTCCATTCGCACCACAGCCACAGTTTTTGGTCGATCGATTTCGTACTTACAGGATTTATAAAGAGCAATAGTACCTACAATACTTTTCTCGGATTTTGTATATCGGTGACCTAAGGTCGGGTTAATTTCGTGACCTCCCCATTATAAGACAATGGGGAAATAATCAAATGCTTTCTATTCTGAGGATACGAATTAAATCAGCCCAATTCCTACTAGATCATGTTATAATAGGCCGTTCTTGAAATTACAGGTGCAATTTCGGTTTGGTAGCCCCTACAGGGTCGGATGAGGTCACCCGAGGTCACCAACACTCTATTCGGTGTTGCTATTCGGCCAATAACTCTCGACAAAATTAAGATAGAGAAGTAAAACTGGCATCAATGCGTTTGTCTCAATGAGGCACGTCTCCCAATGTGCAACATGACGTAATTGAGTCACCACTTGACCTTGACCTGAGGTCAAATTTAAAAGTTCACTTACCTAATCATCATGCATATGATACGAAGCGCCTTGACAAGACAAACACGATGGCGTCACAGGTATTTCCCTATCTTTGTTAGGTAAGAAGATATTTGTGAAAACTCTTTTGCTAAAAAAAATGGCCTTTTTGATATTTGATGAGCTCTGGAGCGTCAACTATTTAATGAGCTCAAATCTGAGCAACCCTGGTCGATGAAATTTGTCAAGATATTTCCACTGTTTTTTTCTTCGTTTGTTCCTAGCTATCATAGTTCCTGTGCTATCCGGGAATACCTGGAGTGAAGTCCTAAAACTGACAAATCTGGCCCTTGATGACCTCTAGTGACCTCAATATTGACCTGAAAAAAATTGTCTGAAATAGTTTCAAAATTAATTTTGACGAGCTTTCGACCGGTATTCTTGCTTGTTGTCTACCTCTCATAGGAGCCGTGTTAGAGGGGGCGTTGAAACGCTCCCCCGTCACTCACCCCTCTACGACGGTAACCTGACTGCCTCTGACTCAATACGACTCCAGACCATACAGAACCGCTGTGCACGACTAGTGACTGGAACCTTGTTTCGCACACCCACCAACGCTCTACTTAACGATCTAGGATGGGAACGACTAGCAACGAGACGACTCATTCACAGACTTCTCTTTTTCCATCGACTATATTACAACTACCCGCCTCTTCCTTCATACCTGACTAACCTCTTGCCTAACACAAGACAGGACGCTACAGGACTTCAGTTACGTAACGCACACCTTCTCTCACTTCCCCCTATCCGGTTAACTTCCTTTCGGAAATCGTACATCCCTGCTACGATTAGACAGTGGAACCTTCTTCCTGAAACACTCCGTAACACTCCTTCTCGACGTGACTTCTCTCGTCAAGTCTGGCAGCGATTCGGGGCACCCGAGCCACCAGCACTTAACTCCGTAGGTATAAAAACACTAAACACACAACACACAAGACAACGTGTCGGCTTATCAACACTACACGCCCACCTCTTTCAATTCCAACTCACACCAAGTCCGTTGTGTTCTTGTGGACACACGTACGAAGACACTATCCATTACATACTCTGGTGCCCCCTATACACGAATCACAGAACGAACCTCTTTAACGCAGCGCGACGCATTGTGCGCGACTTTGATGATTTGTCACCCAAAAACAAATTAGAGCTCCTGCTCTTTGGTAAAAATATTTCACAAACACAGGGTATATACATCGCACATCACTTACAGACATTCATAGTACTTTCACAAAGACTCAACACCCACAAATAACACAACAATCACACATTACCAGCACTTTCACCACGCTGACCTGCTGTTGCCGCCTGTGCCTGGCCACCTGATTTTCGAATGGCCGCTCGGCGGGCTGGTAGCGGGGCCTACGTGATCTGTTCCTTAGTTTTGGTAAAATCTCTGTTTCATTTGTTTCATCTGGAGAGGCGCTATGATTTAAGCTTTTGCTTTTGCGCCAATCCATTATTGTCCTGTTTGATTTGATGTCTTTTTGTTAACAAAATAAACGAACTGAACTGAACCCCCGCCACGGCGTAGGTGGCGCCGAGCACCGGCACGGCGCGGGTTAAGAAAGCGAGCGAAACAAGTTGTTGTGTCACTCGTTCTTGAGGTAAAAGCTCTACACTTCTACAGGCTTCTATTTTAATGGTCAATTAAATTAACCCTCGCCTGACAGCCCCCCCCCCTCCTTGAGGTTTTTCTTGAATAACTTTTTACACATGCCGTGGATCTTGATGACATTTTCGGTAGCTAATTGTAAAACAATTATAGGTATTCTGTATTTAAAAAAAAATGAAATTTGTTAAGTAGTTTGGGAGATAATCATGTTTCGATGACGTCAAGTTGGTAAAAAAAGAGAAATATTTGAAAAATCGTGGAAAACAGAGTTTTGAAGCAAATTGCAAACGAAATTTACCAAAGATACAAAATAGAATTCTCTTTAAAATGGCTTTCTCGGATTTTCAAAATGTTGGTTTTTTGTTCTCTAAAATTAAAAAAAGAGAGTTTTGTGGAAAAATCCCAACAAAATCAAAATTTTAAAGATATTAAAAAACCAGAATATATATGAGAGCACTGAATATGGAAAATACGCATACCAAATTTCAAAGCAATATCTCTATTTTTGACTGAGTGATGGCTCCCTAAGTGTAAGCAATTGATGACGTCATTTTATAACTTTTTTGACTTGTTTTGACAAGATAAGAACAAATAATTACCTTTTCTGTATTTCGGAGCCAAAACTGGTATAGGAACATGCCTTTTTTACATTTATCAATTTATAATTTTGAGGTTTTCTGAAGAGCAAAATCACTGTTCTGAACGTGGTAAATCCGAGGTCATTCACTTGACCTGGAAGGTCACCCGTTGACCTGAAACCTAACAATTGCAACTGTTAGATTCCGCTCATGACAGGCAAGATGCTGGTTCTTAACGCATTGTTCTAAGTTGCTTGGTGTGGAAGTTAACAGGGGGCCTGTCAGCTACCCCCCCCCCCCGTAGGGCGAAGGTGAAAAAAGCTCCCGTAGGGCGAGGGTTAAAGCTCTAATGGATGTTTTATTCATGCTTTGGTTCTAGTCAACTTGCGTACACAAATGCATTTTAATAATCGTGAAAGTTAAACGTGGAAACGAGTTAAATTAAAAACAATATGAAACATTTGTGTTGTGTGCGGAAGAAATTAGCCGACATTCATAAGGAGACTGAAGGAAATGTGCCCGAATAAAAACAAAACAATCCACCAGGCGAATATATTGAAAGCTTTAATTGTATTTTGTCATTTTTAATTTAGTATTATCAAATCCTAGAAACTAGAACAAGCATGAACAGTTCCAAAATACCAAATGGTATCACGATACGTATTTTGGCGTTTCCTCCAGTCCCAGCCATGATGCGCATGCTTGTAGCACGTGGTCACTGACGCTATCCGACTTTTTATGACAGCGAAGCTTCAACCATACAAAAACACTGGATGTTGATGGGCAGCCTTTGGGCACTGAAAATTTATCAAATTTAGAACTAGTTTGCTATCACGATTCACGAGCGAATATGACGCTTGTCGCCTTTGGCATGACCTTTATGCGATATTTAGCCTTTAGGTATGGGTATCTAAAATTGTATATTTCGGTAACCTTATTCATCATACTAAAAAATTATATTTTACGACGCGACAATAATTTGTCTCATTCTGTTTTACTTCTTCCAAGGAATACCTACTAAGCAGGGGCGTAGCTTCTCCATAAAAGTGTGCGTGTGTGTGTGGGGAGGGGGGGGGGGGGGGGGCTGAGCTGGGAAAAATCGCTTAAACTACCATCAAAATCCACAAAATAAAAATAAATATATCTAAATACAGCCCAGCTGTATATACAGCTCATTTAAACAAAGTTATACCTACGCATACCAGGTGAGTAGTTTAGGTACTGCTATTTGGTGCTAGATCCTTTAAAAAATCGGTATTCTGTGCTGGGATTTTTTTTTATTACGGTACAGTCTACAAATTTTCCATTATTAGATCACATGAATGCATAAGGTATCTGGAGACTCCTACGTGAAGTTAACAGGCAATACAAAGTGGTAGACTGCGCCGCATGTCACACAATATTGCGTTACACTCTATAGTATTATCCTACGCAAAGCTCCCGTTGATTAGCCGTACGCATTGATTATCATCATTGATATAGCATCATTGATATCATCGTAGTCTGTGATACCAGTGGCGTCGCCACACAATTTTGAGGAGGCGGCCACGAGTTTTGGGGGTGGTGGAGGGGGGTGGATAAGCCATGAGTTGGGGGGGGGGGGGGAGTGCAGTCAAGGGTTTGGGGAGGGCCGACTCCGGCCGGATCGGTCCTGGGGGGGGGGGGGGGGGGGGGGGGGGGGGGGGGGCACGTCCCCCGCCCCCACCGATGGCGACGCCCATGAAAGATACACAACGTTCAAAACTTAGCACCACACGGGGTAATGCAATTGATATGGCTTCATTATTTTCAACTCCATACTGTTACCAGTTTGTCCATACCGAGAAACTGTTATAGTATGAATGCCGGTAATGGGCCAGGTACGCATCGGCATCGGCAAAACAAATAACAAATATGTCAGGGACCCTAACAGGCTATCTAGCGCGAATCCGTCCGCTCCGCTGGGCGATTACAGGTCAAGTGATGGTGCAAGCCAGTGAGAGGCAATTAGGGATTGATAACCCGTACGACCCGTGACACCTGTTGTACCTATAATACATTTTGGTACCCGTCATACACCCGAGGTACCCGTTAAAAACCTACGGTGCCCGACATACACCCGTGGTACCCGTTGTGCCCCTGTGGAACACGTGATGAACCCGTTATAGCCGGTACTCACCCATTATACCCGTGGTACACATATGGCACCCGTTATACACACGTTACACCCGTGAGAACTCCACCCCGGCTTAGCGTACATGTTCATTGATATATGCCGTACCGTATGTCGATGACCTTCGTTTCGCAGTAATTCCGTGGTTGCTTCTCATTGGTTGTGACACTGTAGTATCCGTGGTTGGATGTGATTGGTTTTCGTCTGGAGTGAAGCGATGTAAAACCCGTATCCGTGAACTGTTTTTTACGGTTAAATATTTCTTAACACCTTCTATGTTAGTTACAGCACAAACCTTCGCCCAAAACTGTTGATAACTATCGTCTCAAATGCGTCGGAAATGTACGCATTATATGCCACTCGGTAGTATCCGTATACTCGTTTTAAAACCTGAAAATCACGTGCATCACGTGCATATATCAATGTGGTACTGCAATGTAGAATTACCCGTTTAATTAGATAAATTCGTGGCGGATAGACAGACAGACAGACAGACATACGCTTATCAAATAGGTATATAGATGAGTCCCTGGAACTACCAGTAAAGGGATAACAAAAGAACTGAAAGGGCTTTCAGAGACTGATAAAGGTTCAACTGAGACCAACGAGAAAGTAAGGCAAGGACCCGCTGAAAGCAAAGATTTGTGTTAGTAAATGTATTGGCCCCTCCAGCTTCTTTGAGTTTGGGGATTGTGTGGGGGAAACTGCTTCCCTGCCTCCACTTTCGCCACTCCTGCATCAGTGCATAACACTTGGTGCGCTCGAATCTGACTAGGGTACAATTCTTTAAAGCACGAGCTGAAGTAAAACTCGCTTGGAATTTTGTTCAGCTCTTTGTCTTTACGTAAAGCAAAGAATATATGTGCCATAATAATTGTGGACCCCGTACATTTTATGTAAGTTTGCCGAACTTTGTATTTAGGGACAGTTACCCTCAACATATAGTTGGCCTGTAGGTACCCATGTTAATGCGTCTTTCCGGTCCCATATCACCAAATGGTCGCCGCCCGGTCCGCCACGCCCTGCTGACCCAGATACAGGAGGTGGGGGGTCTGTGGTGTCCTCCGGGGTACAGGTGTCCTTCCTTGGCCAGCCGGAGGTTTATTGTTACTAACCAGTCCCCTCACCGGGACGGTATAAAGCCGGCCCAGTGGATGGTACCGGCACCAGATCTCACACAGACAGATCCCAGCAAACACACCATGAAGCTGGTAAGGCGGCATCCGAGGAGACTGTGGATACCTATATTTTCAAAAGCGGCATTAGCACAGAGATGTTGTAATTTGATGCTGGCATACCGTGAGATAAATGAGTCACTCTACAGTATCATATATTTTGCTAGAGCTAGACCTCACCGGAGACTGAATGCATGCCGTTTTCTTCTGTCGTCAGTTTGTACTCGCCGCCGTTCTGGCCGTGGCCGCTGCCGCCCCCAGCCGCAGCTACGATGCCCCCACGTACGCCCCCAAGGTGTACCAGATCCTGAAGCAGGAGGCGGAGCTCCGCGACGACCAGTCCTACGACTCGCAGTAAGTTCACTTCAGTAATCCAGGCGTATTAACCCTATTTGTAACAGGCTCCTGGCTACCCTATTTGTAACAGGAGGGGGGGGGGGCGGATTCCGCCCCCCCGGAGATCTCGAGATCTACCCGTCCGATTTTCAAAAATGAAACGGTGTTTGGTTCCTCTCAACACGATCTACATTTATAAATAATAAAAAAAATCTAAATTTTGGATAGGGGGGCAACAAGGGGGCAAAAACGACAGATTTTAGTGGTATTTTTGATCCAACATAGCTTTCATGTTTATCGACCGATTTTAACACAATTAATAGGAATCGATAGAGATTGAATCGGAAATTGATATATAACGGTGACGTTTGAAAATTCAGAAATCATAGGCGTGTGCAGGTCACTCAATATGGGGGTGAAGTAAATGCGTAATAAAACCATTTTTTGATGTTGTTTTTTTGATAAATTAAATGGTATGTGATTGAGACATTATAAAAAACAGTTATAAATCATATTTTTTTGCCATAGGCGGTACCAGGTTAGTGAAAAAGGGGGGTAAAATTGGGGAAAATATTAACCGCAGACAAGTTGCTACCCAGCACTATAAATATGTTACTGATCATATATAGTTCCTTTTTGCATGTTGTACTTCATCATAGGCGTATCCAAGATCCAAACTAGGGCGGTGCAAGACCTTTTGATAAGTATATTATCCGCTATTATGATACTAACTAGTCAACAGTGACTATTTCACTTACAACTTCAATTAAAATTGCTTACCCCCCTTTTTACCCTACCTGGACTCGCCTATTATCTTATAATCGTTCGTAGAGTAGCCTGTGGTGCGTGTTTCATCCGAAAACTGCAGTATGTTATGTCATTGTACGCCCATGCCTCTTAGTTTCCTTGCAATAATATGACCCCCTTTCTTCCATTCCTGAGCGCGCCTCTGCAAAAAAATGACTTTATTCCCTTTTCTGGTCTCATATGTGCATATATTATTATAAGCTAAACGTATATTGCGCCGTTATCGCTGGCATATCGTCATCACCATGCCAGTCACCCCCTTTTTCATGTTCCTGAACACGCCCCTGAAACTCTATATGTAATAAATTATGCAAATAATGGAAGCAGAAGCTATCTTTTACATCTTGATAGCTATAAATGCCCCTTACATTGCTCAATTGGCTTCCCGCCAAGCATTGAATACTTCCTGGAACCCCCCCCCCTTTTTTCAAGCCCCTGAAACCGCCTCTGCCATGCAATTTTGTATGATATTTCATTAACATCATCTAATTTTCACTTTTTGCAATCACGGTAAGCCGATGTAACTCCTTCATACTTGATGCAGTTAGGAAGAAACCGTGAAGATCGCATTTCCGTATTTTCGCCAAATGTCACCTCCGAACCCACCCAAAACTGTGCCCTGGAACCACCTCTGTTCAAGTTAAGAACTCAAAATTTTGAATCCAAATGCGAAGTTCAATTCTATGAAAAGTCCCAAAATTTAATGGGCCTGCTCCCAGCCGTTCTGGAGATATCTGTGAAAAACATGAGGGGGGGGCGGATTCCGCCCCCCCCCTGTTACAAATAGGGTTAATGCACTTGCTATTGTTGCACTTCTTTATCTCTCATCTTTTTTTAACTTACCAATGTTGACCTCACCAATTGTTCGCGCCCATGAGGTTTCTCGTCAACTTACTAGACAAATTTACATTTGACCCGGCCCCACCCGCCCGACCCGGCCATACAAACGCTTTTCGGAAGCTAATAACTTTGCAACCACTGCTCTGATTGAGATTGGGTTTTCACCTTTGGATAGGTCCATCAAATCAATTTTGTTAGTGGTATGTTGTGTTCTGATAGAGTTGGTGCCACAGCGCGTGGCAGTTGGCACACGCGAACGTCGAAATGAACAAAAAACCTTGCAAAAATGATTATTGATTAAAAAAATATATGTATTATTCGAAGCATTAAGGTATACGCTGAAGCATGCAGCGCTCAGGACGTACTCCCTTTTGGCGGATTTGAGAAAGGAGATCATGAACAATTTAATACAACTTAATTTGTATGTTGGCATGCATTGAGGTTTGGCAATTTTTCTGGTGGACTAAAATCACTGTGTTACTACCACGTGTGCTCCCGTACCGTTTCATATTTCAAACCTGCTGTAGCTTTACCAGAGCGCGCCCGCTCGGTCATTGCCCAAAAAGACGTTTTACTGGTTAAAAAATATACATATTTTGTGTGTTAGATAAACAATAAATGGGTACTTCTTTGGTTACCTACATTTACAAATATATTTATTAGAGGTCTCTATGGTAACGAAATTGATAAACAATGATAATGTCATCAATGTGCGAGTTGTGCGACAAGCTGTCATAGACGTTTTGTTTTCGCCATTTCCAGTTTCGAGACTGAGAACGGCATCTACGCCTCCGAGTCTGGCAGGCCGGTGGAGGGATACGGCGACGAGGAGAGCTATGACGTCAACGGCCAGTTCAGCTACACCGGTCCCGACGGTGTTGTCTACAAGGTCGTCTACGTGGCCGACGCCAACGGCTTCCAGCCGCAGGGCGCCCACCTGCCCACCCCTGTGCCCACCGAGTACCCGACCCCGGAGGTGTCTGATGATGACGATGAGGAGGAGAGGTACGAGGCGCCTGAGGAGGAGGAGGAAGAGGATGATGACGAAGTGCCCACCGCCTACTACCAGCCGCAGCCTCAGTATGAGCGCGTCATTGTCGGCTACAAGCCCCGCTACCAGTAAATCATAACCGAACTCATATGTATTGCCTGGCATGCTACCTCTTCTCCATGATCGATCATTGTATGGAATGTCCTTAGTTACCGATGTGTGTTATTTATTTGTAAACTTGTGTGATGATATAAAGGGAATAATAAACAAATACCTCTTTGAAAGAGCGCAGTTCAATGATGTTGACAGATGGCACATGGAGCATGCAATCGGAGTAATTACGTAATTCTAGAGATTCTAGAGCTCTTCACGTCAGGTCGCTGGATCAAGTCCGATGGTGGCAGCCCTGGGGAAGTAACTGCACCTGACACTAATAGATATATTTTCCCCAATCCGCCATGGAAGTTGCTCGGTTAGAAATCAAAGTTGTTTAAAATATCCTTCACTTGTAGGCACAAAATGCTTTAAAGCGCCTTTAATTACGCTATACGGTAGTTGGCTGTCATTTTCCCAATCTAGTTGACTCGCTAGGACGAAGACGCATCCAAGGACGGGACCAGATTTGGCTAAATTACGTCACTTGTCTATTCATATCAAGTTAAGCCAGTTGGTATGCCAGGCGAGTGAGGTTAATCCTATGGATAAGTTTGAAATACTGATCAATTTATTTTGACTCATTTAATGAACGATTAAACTGGGCGCCTGGGGCATCCATGACAGATCGACCAAGCCATAAAACATTACATTTCAGAATTCGATGAAACTACGTTTCGGGGGTTATCTGGGCCGTATATTCACGCTGTGAAATTTTAGCCCCGTCCGTCGAATGGTTTTCGAGTTACAGCCTCGGGCAACTTTGCAATGTTATGCAAAAAGCTATAATTATCAGCGGGCAATATCTCTCATCCCATCTAACACGTGCCAGTCATATCAACCTATATATTATCAGAATTGTCATAAACCATATATTAGTATTATATAATATTTGTTTACATGTGATCTCATGTCAGATCACGTAATTTTATACTGTGGCCATTTCAAATGCTATTTTTTTCATGCCAGAATTGACTTTGATGCCTAAGCATTCGATGGTAAACAAAAATTGGACATTGTTTTCTCGAAATATGTTATTTATATTTTGTGTATTTGGAAAAATCATTGTCACTAGCTCGCCTTGGGTACTAACTTTCCACGTATGTATTTGTGCTCAACGGCATTCTGCTGATCGCGTCGACCTGCTTCCAATGATATATAGCATGAGCACTGTAATCGCTCTATGACCTCAAGGTCACGTGACCTGGGGTCATCCGGTGCAGTCCACGTCAGGTCGACCAAGCCATAACACCGTACTTCTCATATTTCGATGAGACTACTTGTCGGGGCTTATCTGGGTCGTATATTCACGCTGTGAAATTTTCAGTTCCTTCCGTCAAATGTTTTTTTAGTAATAACCTCGGGCATATTTTCGATGTTGCGCAAAGCTCTAATTTTCAGCGGGCGATATCTCCCATATATTTTGTGTGTGTGTGTAAATTTTTACATATGACATATAGTCAGGTCATGCGATGTCGTAATGTTCTCAGTTAAAAATCGTGTTTTTTAGGTAGAATAGGAGGGTACAGACCCTGCGAATCACGTGACAACCTATTTCGCTCAGTGATCAAGATCACGTGATGACATAATTCAATACTTCGTCAATAGAGGCGTCTGTGGATACTCCAGACATACAATTTTCTCATCCTTATTTGCAGATCGAGAATGCTATAAAAGTAGCTAAAAGTGTCTTCTAGAGATAAAATGCTCAAATTTGACAAATAAGAAGGAAATTTTCAACGACACATCTATTGCATAATCACAGCCAGGTAATTTGGGAAATCAACCTCAGGCCACGTGACCTTGAGGTCATGGAGCGCCTGCAGGGGTCATGTTATGCATCATGGAATGCAGCTCGACGAAGCAAATATAATGTTGTTGAGTTAAGCTCTCTTGCACAATTACGTGAAAAGTGATTACCAATGACCTGCAGGGTGACCAGGATTTTCCCCAAATACACAAGTATATATAAAATATGTAAAGAAAAAACTGTCTCCAATTTTTTCCCGATCGAAGGCTAGTGTATCAAATTATATTCTGGCCTGGAACAAAATCCGAAATTTAAATGGCCACAAAAAACACGTGATCTTGTCTGAGATCAAATGTTTAAATTCCTCAATTTTCGATAAAAAAAACGATTACACCATATTAATATATACAATTCTGATGATATATAGGTTAATATGACTCACATGAATTAGATGGGAAATATTGGCTTCTGAAAATTATAATTTTGCATAACATTACCAAGTTGCCCGAAATTTCACAACGTAAATATACGGCCAGAGGCCTTTTGCATAAGACTTATGATATACGTAGCCGTAGTAAGTCTTAGAAAATCAAAGAAAGCGCAGATTCTACGAAACTTCGTAATTTGTGTTTCACCAACCTCCTATCCTTTCTTAAAATGTGCTGGATCCTAGGGTATGACGTCATATCCAGAATAAAGTAGTGTCAAATAGCTACAGCGCATCCAAGCTATTTACAGTATGGTTACACAACAGTTGGGCATAAATATAACCAGAAATACTTTGTAATTCGTCCGAAACCAATATTATCACCATCTGCATTGATATTAGGATCTGTCTTAGAAAATGTGTGCATCCGTCTCCCTGGCAGCTGATGTGTAAAAGATACACTGCATGTGTACACTGCATGTGAAAAAGTTATTCAAGAAAAACCTCTGGGGGGCTGTCAGGCCCCCCCCCGTAGGGCGAGGGATAATTGAATTGACCATTAAAATAGTTTTTGCCTCAAAGACGAGTCACACAACAACTTGTTTCGCTCGCCGTCTTAACCCGCGCCGTGCCGGTGATCGGCGCCACCTTCGCCGTGCCGGGAGTGGGTAGGTGGGGGGGGAGCGTTTCAACACCCCCCTCTAACACGGCTCCTATGACAGGTAGACAACAACCAAGAATACCGGCCGAAAGCTCGTCAAAATTAATTTTGAAACTATTGCAGACAATTTTTTTTTTCAGGTCAATATTGAGGTCACCAGAGGTCATCAAGGGTCAGATTTTCCAGTTTTAGGACTTCGCTCCAGGTATTCCCGGATAGCACAGGAACTATGATAGGTAGGAACAAACGAAGAAAAAAACAGTGGAAATATCTTGACAAATTTCATCGACCAGGGTTGCTCAGATTTGAGCTCATTAAATAGTTGACGCTCCAGAGCTCATCAAATATCAAAAAGGCCATTTTTTTAGCAAAAGAGTTTTCACAAATATCTTCTTACCTAACAAAGATAGGGAAATACCTGTGACGCCATCGTGTTTGTCTTGTCAAGGCGCTTCGTATCATATGCATGATGATTAGGTAAGTGAACTTTTAAATTTGACCTCAGGTCAAGGTCAAGTGGTGACTCAATTACGTCATGTTGCACATTGGGAGACGTGCCTCATTAAGACAAACGCATTGTTGCCAGTTTTACTTCTCTGTCTTAATTTTGTCGAGAGTTATTGGCCGAATAGCAACACCGAATAGAGTGTTGGTGACCTCGGGTGACCTCATCCGACCCTGTAGGGGCTACCAAACCGAAATTGCACCTGTAATTTCAAGAACGGCCTATTATAACATGATGTAGTAGGAATTGGGCTGATTTAATTCGTATCCTCAGAATAGAAAGCATTTGATTATTTCCCCATTGTCTTATAATGGGGAGGTCACGAAATTGACCCGACCTTAGGTCACCGATATACAAAATCCGAGAAAAGTATTGTAGGTACTATTGCTCTTTATAAATCCTGTAAGTACGAAATCGATCGACCAAAAACTGTGGCTGTGGTGCGAATGGAAACATTTTTGTAGGTGGGGTCACGTGACCTGGTCTGGTGATCTGACCTGCGATGACCCGATATATTTTTTTTACATAATGTGCGCAATTGATGGACGAACAGCCAACAACGATGGCGCTGCACGCTGCCGTCTTGTCGCTATTCTCGAAAACCCTTAGTGGTGGGCGTCTAAACGCCATCCCCCACCCCCGGCACGGCGCGGGTTAAATCCTGCTCCAGTTTTGGTTTGCTGCAAACCTGTCACGAATATTTGGCCAAAGGCGAAAAGCCGCATTATTTTTAGAGTCAGCCTTCTGCCCTGTCGTGCATAAGAGGATGGTGATCGGGTGTACCAGATCACGAATGAGTCACGTTTTTAATGATTGCTTATATTTTCTGCATGCATACAAATAAATAACGCATTACACAAAGACACACAATGATTCGCTATGTACCAATCATCAATCAGGTCTGGCGTTTCTCACATTTGGAAAGAGAGAGTATGTCGCAAAGTGTTCAGTAGTTATTTACTGGTAGCGGGGCTTGTAGCCGACAATGACGCGCTCATACTGAGGCTGCGGCTGGTAGTAAGCGGTGGACACTTCGTCATCATCCTCCTCTTCCTCCTCCTCAGGCGCCTCGTACCTCTCCTCCTCATCGTCATCATCAGACACCTCCGGGGTCGGGTACTCGGTGGGCACAGGGGTGGGCAGGTGGGCGCCCTGCGGCTGGAAGCCGTTGGCGTCGGCCACATAGACGACCTTGTAGACAACACCGTCGGGACCGGTGTAGCTGAACTGGCCGTTGACGTCATAGCTCTCCTCATCGCCGTATCCTTCCACGGGCCTGCCAGACTCGGAGGCGTAGATGCCGTTCTCAGTCTCGAAACTGGAAATGGCGAAAACAAAACGTTGATTATATCTTTCCCCTGATTAATATAATTATTTTTGTTTTCGTAAAAATGGGTAGATATTGGTATATGTCTGTTGTAAAAGAAGACAAATATATTCTCCCAATTTGTTTAAAAAATGATGCACGTACTACCTTTAAAACGGTGCAAGTTGATTCATTCGGAACATTTTGTCGACCTTGTAACTTGAAAGCGATTAGAAAATAACGGCAGATAGTAGTGCTTAATTGACTAACAACATCGTCATTCACATGAATTACTGAAGTAAACTTACTGCGAGTCGTAGGACTGGTCGTCGCGGAGCTCCGCCTCCTGCTTCAGGATCTGGTACACCTTGGGGGCGTACGTGGGGGCATCGTAGCTGCGGCTGGGGGCGGCAGCGGCCACGGCCAGAACGGCGGCGAGCACAAACTGACGACAGAAGAAAACGGCATGTATTCAGTCTCCTGGGAGGCCTAGCTCTAGCAAAATATATGATACTGTAGAGTGACTCATTTATCTCACGTTATGCCAACATCAAATTAAAACATCTCTGTGCTAATGCCGCTTTTGAAAATCTAGGTATCCACAGTCTTCACAGGATGCCGTCTTACCAGCTTCATGGTGTGTTTGCTGGGATATGTCTGTGTGAGATCTGGTGCCGGTACCATCCACTGGGCCGGCTTTATACCGTCCCGGTCAGTGGACTGGTTAGTAACAATAAACCCCCGAATGGCCGAGGGAGGACACCTGTACCCCGGAGGCCACCTCAGACCCCCACCTCCTGTATCTGGTTCAGCAGGGCGTGGCCGACCGGGCGGCGACCATTTGGTGACACGCGACACGCCCAGCTCCAATGTTGAGTTCGGCCCCACAAAGGCGCTCTCGCCCCCCCCCTTAATGTTTTATGGCCACTGGAGTATCCAAGGAGCCCGAAGGGCCAGCCTCCCAAATCGCCTGAAGTCGGGCAAAAAAAATGCCACATTTTCTAATTTAAATGCAAATCTACGCAATTTTTACGAAGGGAAGATTGTTTTAAATCACCTATTCATGCATGAAAAGCGAAATCCGATGATTTTTTTTCTTCAGAATTGTGTGACTGGACTGGTCAAATCCCTTACTCAAGCCCCTCCAAAGCAGCTTCTTTGCTGTTCTGGCAAAACAAAAACGATTATTCACGCCGAAGCGTGAATCAATCCTTTGCCAAACTTTTGCCAAGCCTGGAAGGGCCACATGCCGCCCTGAGATGGCCGTTTACCACTTTAAGAGGACCCTCAATCAATCTAAAAGGGTGTTTTGAGGGCCTGAGAGCTTTAACCCACCATTGTCTGGGGGGTGTTTTTCGTCCCCCCCCCCACCCACCCTCTGACGATCTTTCGCAATAGCACAAAAACCAATAGCGCTATCGACGTGAAACTTCAAGTACCTTCTCGTACATCAACTTTACGTTTTCTGTGCATAAATGAAGCAATTTCGTCGGGTTTTGCTTTCTCTCGAGATATAGGGAATTTAATGACGTCGCTGCACAGGAGTTTGACACAAAAATCAGCTAAACTTTAGCAGGACGTATAAATGCTATATTTTGAGCAAAATGCAATCGTAAAACGTCAAAAGATAGCAAATGGCAAGGGCTTCGAAAGGGCTATCTCGGATGTTTCACAATTTTTTTCTTTCTTTCACCCCCGACATTACAAAAAACGATTTTTTTTTAATGCCCTCAAATTCAAAATGTTAAAATATTTTCAAGTAATCGGAAGATTTGTTGAAGAACCACATGTGGACAATATCCTAACCAAATTTAAAAGCAATATGTTTATTTGTGACTGACTTAAGGGTACATTACTTGAAAATGTTTTAACATTTTGAATTTGAGGGCATTAAAAAAAAATCGTTTTTTGTAATGTTGGGGGTGAAAGAAAGAAAAAATTGTGAAACATCCGAGATTGCCCTTTCGAAGCCCTTGCCATTTGCTATCCTTTGACGTTTTACGATTGCATTTTGCTCAAAATATAGCATTTATACGGCCTGCTAAAGTTTAGCTGATTTTTGTGTCAAACTCCTGTGCAGCGACGTCATTAAATTCCCTATATCTCGAGAGAAAGCAAAACCCGACGAAATTGCTTCATTTATGCACAGAAAACGTAAAGTTGATGTACGAGAAGGTACTTGAAGTTTCACGTCGATAGCGTTATTGGTTTTTGTGCTATTGCGAAAGATCGTCAGAGGGTGGGTGGGGGGGGGGGGGGGGACGAAAAACGCCCCCCAGACAATGGTGGGTTAAAGCTCTCAGGCCCTCAAAACACCCTTTTAGATTGATTGAGGGTCCTCTTAAAGTGGTAAACGGCCATCTCAGGGCGGCATGTGGCCCTTCCAGGCTTGGCAAAAGTTTGGCAAAGGATTGATTCACGCTTCGGCGTGAATAATCGTTTTTGTTTTGCCAGAACAGCAAAGAAGCTGCTTTGGAGGGGCTTGAGTAAGGGATTTGACCAGTCCAGTCACACAATTCTGAAGAAGAAAAAATCATCGGATTTCGCTTTTCATGCATGAATAGGTGATTTAAAACAATCTTCCCTTCGTAAAAATTGCGTAGATTTGCATTTAAATTAGAAAATGTGGCATTTTTTTTGCCCGACTTCAGGCGATTTGGGAGGCTGGCCCTTCGGGCTCCTTGGATACTCCAGTGGCCATAAAACATTAAGGGGGGGGGGGGGGGCGAGAGCGCCTTTGTGGGGCCGAACTCAACATTGGAGCTGGGCGTGTCGCGTGTCACCAAATGGTCGCCGCCCGGTCGGCCACGCCCTGCTGAACCAGATACAGGAGGTGGGGGTCTGAGGTGGCCTCCGGGGTACAGGTGTCCTCCCTCGGCCATTCGGGGGTTTATTGTTACTAACCAGTCCACTGACCGGGACGGTATAAAGCCGGCCCAGTGGATGGTACCGGCACCAGATCTCACACAGACATATCCCAGCAAACACACCATGAAGCTGGTAAGACGGCATCCTGTGAAGACTGTGGATACCTAGATTTTCAAAAGCGGCATTAGCACAGAGATGTTGTAATTTGATGTTGGCATAACGTGAGATAAATGAGTCACTCTACAGTATCATATATTTTGCTAGAGCTAGGCCTCCCAGGAGACTGAATACATGCCGTTTTCTTCTGTCGTCAGTTTGTGCTCGCCGCCGTTCTGGCCGTGGCCGCTGCCGCCCCCAGCCGCAGCTACGATGCCCCCACGTACGCCCCCAAGGTGTACCAGATCCTGAAGCAGGAGGCGGAGCTCCGCGACGACCAGTCCTACGACTCGCAGTAAGTTTACTTCAGTAATTCATGTGAATGACGATGTTGTTAGTCAATTAAGCACTACTATCTGTCGTTATTTTCTAATCGCTTTCAAGTTACAAGGTCGACAAAATGTTCCGAATGAATCAACTTGCACCGTTTTAAAGGTAGTACGTGCATCATTTTTTAAACAAATTGGGAGAATATATTTGTCTTCTTTTACAACAGACATATACCAATATCTACCCATTTTTACGAAAACAAAAATAATTATATTAATCAGGGGAAAGATATAATCAACGTTTTGTTTTCGCCATTTCCAGTTTCGAGACTGAGAACGGCATCTACGCCTCCGAGTCTGGCAGGCCCGTGGAAGGATACGGCGATGAGGAGAGCTATGACGTCAACGGCCAGTTCAGCTACACCGGTCCCGACGGTGTTGTCTACAAGGTCGTCTATGTGGCCGACGCCAACGGCTTCCAGCCGCAGGGCGCCCACCTGCCCACCCCTGTGCCCACCGAGTACCCGACCCCGGAGGTGTCTGATGATGACGATGAGGAGGAGAGGTACGAGGCGCCTGAGGAGGAGGAAGAGGAGGATGATGACGAAGTGTCCACCGCTTACTACCAGCCGCAGCCTCAGTATGAGCGCGTCATTGTCGGCTACAAGCCCCGCTACCAGTAAATAACTACTGAACACTTTGCGACATACTCTCTCTTTCCAAATGTGAGAAACGCCAGACCTGATTGATGATTGGTACATAGCGAATCATTGTGTGTCTTTGTGTAATGCGTTATTTATTTGTATGCATGCAGAAAATATAAGCAATCATTAAAAACGTGACTCATTCGTGATCTGGTACACCCGATCACCATCCTCTTATGCACGACAGGGCAGAAGGCTGACTCTAAAAATAATGCGGCTTTTCGCCTTTGGCCAAATATTCGTGACAGGTTTGCAGCAAACCAAAACTGGAGCAGGATTTAACCCGCGCCGTGCCGGGGGTGGGGGATGGCGTTTAGACGCCCACCCCTAAGGGTTTTCGAGAATAGCGACAAGACGGCAGCGTGCAGCGCCATCGTTGTTGGCACAGCTGTTCGTCCATCAATTGCGCACATTATGTAAAAAAAAATATATCGGGTCATCGCAGGTCAGATCACCAGACCAGGTCACGTGACCCCACCTACAAAAATGTTTCCATTCGCACCACAGCCACAGTTTTTGGTCGATCGATTTCGTACTTACAGGATTTATAAAGAGCAATAGTACCTACAATACTTTTCTCGGATTTTGTATATCGGTGACCTAAGGTCGGGTTAATTTCGTGACCTCCCCATTATAAGACAATGGGGAAATAATCAAATGCTTTCTATTCTGAGGATACGAATTAAATCAGCCCAATTCCTACTAGATCATGTTATAATAGGCCGTTCTTGAAATTACAGGTGCAATTTCGGTTTGGTAGCCCCTACAGGGTCGGATGAGGTCACCCGAGGTCACCAACACTCTATTCGGTGTTGCTATTCGGCCAATAACTCTCGACAAAATTAAGATAGAGAAGTAAAACTGGCATCAATGCGTTTGTCTCAATGAGGCACGTCTCCCAATGTGCAACATGACGTAATTGAGTCACCACTTGACCTTGACCTGAGGTCAAATTTAAAAGTTCACTTACCTAATCATCATGCATATGATACGAAGCGCCTTGACAAGACAAACACGATGGCGTCACAGGTATTTCCCTATCTTTGTTAGGTAAGAAGATATTTGTGAAAACTCTTTTGCTAAAAAAAATGGCCTTTTTGATATTTGATGAGCTCTGGAGCGTCAACTATTTAATGAGCTCAAATCTGAGCAACCCTGGTCGATGAAATTTGTCAAGATATTTCCACTGTTTTTTTCTTCGTTTGTTCCTAGCTATCATAGTTCCTGTGCTATCCGGGAATACCTGGAGTGAAGTCCTAAAACTGACAAATCTGGCCCTTGATGACCTCTAGTGACCTCAATATTGACCTGAAAAAAATTGTCTGAAATAGTTTCAAAATTAATTTTGACGAGCTTTCGACCGGTATTCTTGCTTGTTGTCTACCTCTCATAGGAGCCGTGTTAGAGGGGGCGTTGAAACGCTCCCCCGTCACTCACCCCTCTACGACGGTAACCTGACTGCCTCTGACTCAATACGACTCCAGACCATACAGAACCGCTGTGCACGACTAGTGACTGGAACCTTGTTTCGCACACCCACCAACGCTCTACTTAACGATCTAGGATGGGAACGACTAGCAACGAGACGACTCATTCACAGACTTCTCTTTTTCCATCGACTATATTACAACTACCCGCCTCTTCCTTCATACCTGACTAACCTCTTGCCTAACACAAGACAGGACGCTACAGGACTTCAGTTACGTAACGCACACCTTCTCTCACTTCCCCCTATCCGGTTAACTTCCTTTCGGAAATCGTACATCCCTGCTACGATTAGACAGTGGAACCTTCTTCCTGAAACACTCCGTAACACTCCTTCTCGACGTGACTTCTCTCGTCAAGTCTGGCAGCGATTCGGGGCACCCGAGCCACCAGCACTTAACTCCGTAGGTATAAAAACACTAAACACACAACACACAAGACAACGTGTCGGCTTATCAACACTACACGCCCACCTCTTTCAATTCCAACTCACACCAAGTCCGTTGTGTTCTTGTGGACACACGTACGAAGACACTATCCATTACATACTCTGGTGCCCCCTATACACGAATCACAGAACGAACCTCTTTAACGCAGCGCGACGCATTGTGCGCGACTTTGATGATTTGTCACCCAAAAACAAATTAGAGCTCCTGCTCTTTGGTAAAAATATTTCACAAACACAGGGTATATACATCGCACATCACTTACAGACATTCATAGTACTTTCACAAAGACTCAACACCCACAAATAACACAACAATCACACATTACCAGCACTTTCACCACGCTGACCTGCTGTTGCCGCCTGTGCCTGGCCACCTGATTTTCGAATGGCCGCTCGGCGGGCTGGTAGCGGGGCCTACGTGATCTGTTCCTTAGTTTTGGTAAAATCTCTGTTTCATTTGTTTCATCTGGAGAGGCGCTATGATTTAAGCTTTTGCTTTTGCGCCAATCCATTATTGTCCTGTTTGATTTGATGTCTTTTTGTTAACAAAATAAACGAACTGAACTGAACCCCCGCCACGGCGTAGGTGGCGCCGAGCACCGGCACGGCGCGGGTTAAGAAAGCGAGCGAAACAAGTTGTTGTGTCACTCGTTCTTGAGGTAAAAGCTCTACACTTCTACAGGCTTCTATTTTAATGGTCAATTAAATTAACCCTCGCCTGACAGCCCCCCCCCCTCCTTGAGGTTTTTCTTGAATAACTTTTTACACATGCCGTGGATCTTGATGACATTTTCGGTAGCTAATTGTAAAACAATTATAGGTATTCTGTATTTAAAAAAAGAAGAAATTTGTTAAGTAGTTTGGGAGATAATCATGTTTCGATGACGTCAAGTTGGTAAAAAAAGAGAAATATTTGAAAAATCGTGGAAAACAGAGTTTTGAAGCAAATTGCAAACGAAATTTACCAAAGATACAAAATAGAATTCTCTTTAAAATGGCTTTCTCGGATTTTCAAAATGTTGGTTTTTTGTTCTCTAAAATTAAAAAAAGAGAGTTTTGTGGAAAAATCCCAACAAAATCAAAATTTTAAAGATATTAAAAAACCAGAATATATATGAGAGCACTGAATATGGAAAATACGCATACCAAATTTCAAAGCAATATCTCTATTTTTGACTGAGTGATGGCTCCCTAAGTGTAAGCAATTGATGACGTCATTTTATAACTTTTTTGACTTGTTTTGACAAGATAAGAACAAATAATTACCTTTTCTGTATTTCGGAGCCAAAACTGGTATAGGAACATGCCTTTTTTACATTTATCAATTTATAATTTTGAGGTTTTCTGAAGAGCAAAATCACTGTTCTGAACGTGGTAAATCCGAGGTCATTCACTTGACCTGGAAGGTCACCCGTTGACCTGAAACCTAACAATTGCAACTGTTAGATTCCGCTCATGACAGGCAAGATGCTGGTTCTTACCGCATTGTTCTAAGTTGCTTGGTGTGGAAGTTAACAGGGGGCCTGTCAGCTACCCCCCCCCCCCGTAGGGCGAAGGTGAAAAAAGCTCCCGTAGGGCGAGGGTTAAAGCTCTAATGGATGTTTTATTCATGCTTTGGTTCTAGTCAACTTGCGTACACAAATGCATTTTAATAATCGTGAAAGTTAAACGTGGAAACGAGTTAAATTAAAAACAATATGAAACATTTGTGTTGTGTGCGGAAGAAATTAGCCGACATTCATAAGGAGACTGAAGGAAATGTGCCCGAATAAAAACAAAACAATCCACCAGGCGAATATATTGAAAGCTTTAATTGTATTTTGTCATTTTTAATTTAGTATTATCAAATCCTAGAAACTAGAACAAGCATGAACAGTTCCAAAATACCAAATGGTATCACGATACGTATTTTGGCGTTTCCTCCAGTCCCAGCCATGATGCGCATGCTTGTAGCACGTGGTCACTGACGCTATCCGACTTTTTATGACAGCGAAGCTTCAACCATACAAAAACACTGGATGTTGATGGGCAGCCTTTGGGCACTGAAAATTTATCAAATTTAGAACTAGTTTGCTATCACGATTCACGAGCGAATATGACGCTTGTCGCCTTTGGCATGACCTTTATGCGATATTTAGCCTTTAGGTATGGGTATCTAAAATTGTATATTTCGGTAACCTTATTCATCATACTAGAAAATTATATTTTACGACGCGACAATAATTTGTCTCATTCTGTTTTACTTCTTCCAAGGAATACCTACTAAGCAGGGGCGTAGCTTCTCCAGAAAAGTGTGCGTGTGTGTGTGTGGTGGGGGGGGGGGGGGGGGGGGCTGAGCTGGGAAAAATCGCTTAAACTACCATCAAAATCCACAAAATAAAAATAAATATATCTAAATACAGCCCAGCTGTATATACAGCTCATTTAAACAAAGTTATACCTACGCATACCAGGTAAGTAGTTTAGGTACTGCTATTTGGTGCTAGATCTTTTAAAAAAACGGTATTCTGTGCTGGGAAAAAAATTATTACGGTACAGTCTACAAATTTTCCATTATTAGATCACATGAATGCATAAGGTATCTGGAGACTCCTACGTGAAGTTAACAGGCAATACAAAGTGGTAGACTGCGCCGCATGTCACACAATATTGCGTTACACTCTATAGTATTATCCTACGCAAAGCTCCCGTTGATTAGCCGTACGCATTGATTATCATCATTGATATAGCATCATTGATATCATCGTAGTCTGTGATACCAGTGGCGTCGCCACACAATTTTGAGGAGGTGGCCACGAGTTTTGGGGGTGGTGGAGGGGGGTGGATAAGCCATGAGTTGGGGGGGGGGGGGAGTGCAGTCAAAGGTTTGGGGAGGGCGGACTCCGGCCGGATCGGTCCTGGGGGGGGGGGGGGGGGCACGTCCCCCGCCCCCACCGATGGCGACGCCCATGAAAGATACACAACGTTCAAAACTTAGCACCACACGGGTAATGCAATTGATATGGCTTCATTGTTTTCAACTCCATACTGTTACCAGTTTCTCCATACCGAGAAACTGTTATAGTATGAATGCCGGTAATGGGCCAGGTACGCATCGGCATCGGCAAAACAAATAACAAATATGTCCGGGACCCTAACAGGCTATCTAGCGCGAATCCGTCCGCTCCGCTGGGCGATTACAGGTCAAGTGATGGTGCAAGCCAGTGAGAGGCAATTAGGGATTGATAACCCGTACGACCCGTGACACCTGTTGTACCTATAATACATTTTGGTACCCGTCATACACCCGAGGTACCCGTTAAAAACCTACGGTGCCCGACATACACCCGTGGTACCCGTTGTGCCCCTGTGGAACACGTGATGAACCCGTTATAGCCGGTACTCACCCATTATACCCGTGGTACACCTATGAAACCCGTTATACACACGTTACACCCGTGAGAACTCCACCCCGGCTTAGCGTACATGTTCATTGATATATGCCGTACCGTATGTCGATGACCTTCGTTTCGCAGTAATTCCGTGGTTGCTTCTCATTGGTTGTGACACTGTAGTATCCGTGGTTGGATGTGATTGGTTTTCGTCTGGAGTGAAGCGATGTAAAATCCGTATCCGTGAACTGTTTTTTACGGTTAAATGTTTCTTAACACCTTCTATGTTAGTTACAGCACAAACCTTCGCCCAAAACTGTCTATAACTATCGTCTCAAATGCGTCGGAAATGTACGCATTATATGCCACTCGGTAGTATCCGTATACTCGTTTTAAAACCTTAAAATCACGTGCATCACGTGCATATATCAATGTGGTACTGCAATGTAGAATTACCCGTTTAATTAGATAAATTCGTGGCGGATAGACAGACAGACAGACAGACATACGCTTATCAAATAGGTATATAGATGAGTCCCTGGAACTACCAGTAAAGGGATAACAAAAGAACTGAAAGGGCTTTCAGAGACTGATAAAGGTTCAACTGAGACCAACGAGAAAGTAAGGTAAGGACCCGCTGAAAGCAAAGATTTGTGTTAGTAAATGTATTGGCCCCTCCAGCTTCTTTGAGTTTGGGGATTGTGTGGGGGAAACTGCTTCCCTGCCTCCACTTTCGCCACTCCTGCATCAGTGCATAACACTTGGTGCGATCGAATCTGACTAGGGTACAATTCTTAAAAGCACGAGCTGAAGTAAAACTCGCTTGAAATTTTGTTCAGCTCTTTGTCTTTACGTAAAGCAAAGAGTATATGTGCCATAATAATTGTGGACCCCGTACATTTTATGTAAGTTTGCCGAACTTTGTATTTAGGGACAGTTACCCTCAACATATAGTTGGCCTGTAGGTACCCATGTTAATGCGTCTTTCCGGTCCCATATCACCAAATGGTCGCCGCCCGGTCCGCCACGCCCTGCTGACCCAGATACAGGAGGTGGGGGTCTGTGGTGTCCTCCGGGGTACAGGTGTCCATCCTTGGCCAGCCGGAGGTTTATTGTTACTAACAGTCCCCTCACCGGGACGGTATAAAGCCGGCCCAGTGGATGGTACCGGCACCAGATCTCACACAGACAGATCCCAGCAAACACACCATGAAGCTGGTAAGGCGGCATCCGAGGAGACTGTGGATACCTATATTTTCAAAAGCGGCATTCGCACAGAGATATTGTAATTTGATGCTGGCATACCGTGAGATAAATGAGTCACTCTACAGTATCATATATTTTGCTAGAGCTAGACCTCACCGGAGACTGAATGCATGCCGTTTTCTTCTGTCGTCAGTTTGTGCTCGCCGCCGTTCTGGCCGTGGCCGCTGCCGCCCCCAGCCGCAGCTACGATGCCCCCACCTACGCCCCCAAGGTGTACCAGATCCTGAAGCAGGAGGCGGAGCTCCGCGACGACCAGTCCTACGACTCGCAGTAAGTTCACTTCAGTGATCTAGGTGTATTGATGCGCTTGCTATTGTTGCACTGCTTTATGATGTATCATGTTGTTTTGTACTTACCAATGTTGACCTCACCAGTTGTTCAAAAAAATATAGACATGTTCTAAGTGGTGGATAAACAATAAATATGTACTTTTTCTCACTTACACTTACAAATATATTTATTGGAGGCCTCTATAGTAACGTAAATGAAGAGAAAAACAAACCAATGTCATCAATGTGCGAAAGGCTGTCACAGGTGTTTTGTTTTCGCCATTTCCAGTTTCGAGACTGAGAACGGCATCTACGCCTCCGAGTCTGGCAGGCCCGTGGAAGGATACGGCGATGAGGAGAGCTATGACGTCAACGGCCAGTTCAGCTACACCGGTCCCGACGGTGTTGTCTACAAGGTCGTCTACGTGGCCGATTCCAACGGCTTCCAGCCGCAGGGCGCCCACCTGCCCACCCCTGTGCCTACCGAGTACCCGACCCCGGAGGTGTCTGATGATGACGATGAGGAGGAGAGGTACGAGGCGCCTGAGGAGGAGGAAGAGGAGGATGAAGTGTCCACCACCTACTACCAGCCGCAGCCTCAGTATGAGCGCGTCATTGTCGGCTACAAGCCCCGCTACCAGTAAATAACTACTGAACACTTTGCGACATACTCTCTCTTTCCAAATGTGAGAAAGGGCAGACCTGATTGATGATTGGTACATAACGACTCATTGTGTGTCTTTGTGTAATGCGTTATTTATTTGTATGCATGCAGAAAATATAAGCAATCATTAAAAACGTGACTCATTCGTGATCTGGTAAACCCGATCACCATCCTCTTATGCACGACAGGGCAGAAGGCTGACTCTAAAAATGATGCGGCTTTTCGCCTTTGGCCAAATATTCGTGACAGGTTTGCAGCAAACCAAAACTGGAGCAGGATTTAACCCGCGCCGTGCCGGGGGTGGGGGATGGCGTTTAGACGCCCACCACTAAGGGTTTTCGAGAATAGCGACAAGACGGCAGCGTGCAGCGCCATCGTTGTTGGCACAGCTGTTCGTCCATCAATTGCGCACATTATGTAAAAAAAATATATCGGGTCATCGCAGGTCAGATCACCAGACCAGGTCACGTGACCCCACCTACAAAAATGTTTCCATTCGCACCACAGCCACAGTTTTTGGTCGATCGATTTCGTACTTACAGGATTTATAAAGAGCAATAGTACCTACAATACTTTTCTCGGATTTTGTATATCGGTGACCTAAGGTCGGGTCAATTTCGTGACCTTCCCATTATAAGACAATGGGGAAATAATCAAATGCTTTCTATTCTGAGGATACGATTTAAATCAGCCCAATTCCTACTACATCATGTTATGATTGGCCGTTCTTGAAATTACAGGTGCAATTTCGGTTTGGTAGCCCCTACAGGGTCGGATGAGGTCACCCGAGGTCACCAACACTCTATTCGGTGTTGCTATTCGGCCAATAACTCTCGACAAAATTAAGATAGAGAAGTAAAACTGGCAACAATGCGTTTGTCTTAATGAGGCACGTCTCCCAATGTGCAACATGACGTAATTGAGTCACCACTTGACCTTGACCTGAGGTCAAATTTAAAAGTTCACTTACCTAATCATCATGCATATGATACGAAGCGCCTTGACAAGACAAACACGATGGCGTCACAGGTATTTCCCTATCTTTGTTAGGTAAGAAGATATTTGTGAAAACTCTTTTGCTAAAAAAAATGGCCTTTTTGATATTTGATGAGCTCTGGAGCGTCAACTATTTAATGAGCTCAAATCTGAGCAACCCTGGTCGATGAAATTTGTCAAGATATTTCCACTGTTTTTTTCTTCGTTTGTTCCTAGCTATCATAGTTCCTGTGCTATCCGGGAATACCTGGAGTGAAGTCCTAAAACTGACAAATCTGGCCCTTGATGACCTCTGGTGACCTCAATATTGACCTGAAAAAAATTGTCTGAAATAGTTTCAAAATTAATTTTGACGAGCTTTCGACCGGTATTCTTGCTTGTTGTCTACCTCTCATAGGAGCCGTGTTAGAGGGGGCGTTGAAACGCTCCCCCGTCACTCACCCCTCTACGACGGTAACCTGACTGCCTCTGACTCAATACGACTCCAGACCATACAGAACCGCTGTGCACGACTAGTGACTGGAACCTTGTTTCGCACACCCACCAACGCTCTACTTAACGATCTAGGATGGGAACGACTAGCAACGAGACGACTCATTCACAGACTTCTCTTTTTCCATCGACTATATTACAACTACCCGCCTCTTCCTTCATACCTGACTAACCTCTTGCCTAACACAAGACAGGACGCTACAGGACTTCAGTTACGTAACGCACACCTTCTCTCACTTCCCCCTATCCGGTTAACTTTCTTTCGGAAATCGTACATCCCTGCTACGATTAGACAGTGGAACCTTCTTCCTGAAACACTCCGTAACACTCCTTCTCGACGTGACTTCTCTCGTCAAGTCTGGCAGCGATTCGGGGCACCCGAGCCACCAGCACTTAACTCCGTAGGTATAAAAACACTAAACACACAACACACAAGACAACGTGTCGGCTTATCAACACTACACGCCCACCTCTTTCAATTCCAACTCACACCAAGTCCGTTGTGTTCTTGTGGACACACGTACGAAGACACTATCCATTACATACTCTGGTGCCCCCTATACACGAATCACAGAACGAACCTCTTTAACGCAGCGCGACGCATTGTGCGCGACTTTGATGATTTGTCACCCAAAAACAAATTAGAGCTCCTGCTCTTTGGTAAAAATATTTCACAAACACAGGGTATATACATCGCACATCACTTACAGACATTCATAGCACTTTCACAAAGACTCAACACCCACAAATAACACAACAATCACACATTACCAGCACTTTCACCACGCTGACCTGCTGTTGCCGCCTGTGCCTGGCCACCTGATTTTCGAATGGCCGCTCGGCGGGCTGGTAGCGGGGCCTACGTGATCTGTTCCTTAGTTTTGGTAAAATCTCTGTTTCATTTGTTTCATCTGGAGAGGCGCTATGATTTAAGCTTTTGCTTTTGCGCCAATCCATTATTGTCCTGTTTGATTTGATGTCTTTTTGTTAACAAAATAAACGAACTGAGCTGAACCCCCGCCACGGCGTAGGTGGCGCCGAGCACCGGCACGGCGCGGGTTAAGAAAGCGAGCGAAACAAGTTGTTGTGTCACTCGTTCTTGAGGTAAAAGCTCTACACTTCTACAGGCTTCTATTTTAATGGTCAATTAAATTAACCCTCGCCTGACAGCCCCCCCCCCTCCTTGAGGTTTTTCTTGAATAACTTTTTACACATGCCGTGGATCTTGATGACATTTTCGGTAGCTGATTGTAAAACAATTATAGGTATTCTGTATTTAAAAAAAAAGAAATTGGTTAAGTGAATATGGTGAGCACTGTGTGAGTGCAAGTGAGCACTGAATATGGAAAATACGCATACCAAATTTCAAAGCAATATCATTATTTTTGACTGAGTGATGGCTCCCTAAGTGTAAGCAATTGATGACGTCATTTTATAACTTTTTTGACTTGTTTTGACAAGATACGAACAAATAATTACCTTTTCTGTATTTCGGAGCCAAAACTGGTATACGAACATGCCTTTTTTTACATTTATCAATTTATAATTTTGAGGTTTTCTGAAGAGCAAAATCACTGTTCTGAACGTGGTAAATCCGAGGTCATTCACTTGACCTGGAAGGTCACCCGTTGACCTGAAACCTAACAATTGCAACTGTTAGATTCCGCTCATGACAGGCAAGATGCTGGTTCTTACCGCATTGTTCTAAGTTGCTTAGTGTGGAAGTTAACCGGGGGCCTGTCAGCTACCCCCCCCCCGTAGGGCGAAGGTGAAAAAAGCTCCCGTAGGGCGAGGGTTAAAGCTCTAATGGATGTTTTATTCATGCTTTGGTTCTAGTAAACTTGCGTACACAAATGCATTTTAATAATCGTGAAAGTTAAACGTGGAAACGAGTTAAATTAAAAACAATATTGAACATTTGTTTTGTGT